>JADRCH010000051.1:830312-891021 GCA_019843965.1 Rhynchomys soricoides | reverse complement strand
AGAGAGAGAGAGAGAGAGAGAGAGAGAGAGAGAGAGAGAGAGAGAGAATATGAACATGTAAAGAGAGAAAGCAATGAGTTGATTTCTTGAAAAGAAGCCAGATACTTTGGTAGTGCCCTTGGCTGTGTGGATCATCACCCAGTGCTACTCTCAAATGCCGCTCAGAGCCAGATCAGTTAACAAGAGGCCTGCTGGAGCATGCTCATGCATCCTGGTGACCTGAAAAATATGACAGAGGCCAGCATGTTGGGAGAGCTCATTCTGCATGTTACCTAGGAATGACAAGAAAGGGATCCCCTCACATTTACACTCACACTCACTCATTCACATACTCAACCAGTCACTCACTTGCTTACTCAATGACTCACTCAAGGATAGTGTACAGAACACGTGATGCCTGTATCATTTGTTTTCAAATTCATAAATTAGTAGCTTTCCATATGTCAGCTCGTTAAAACCCAGAATAAGTAAAATTTTCTCTTCTTTCAGAGCCATTTGAGGTGGCATTCCCAAATCTGCTGATAAGCATCTGTCTTAGTCAGGGTTTCTATTCCTGCACAAACATCATGACCAAGATGCAAGTTGGGGAGAAAAGGGTTTATTCAGCTTACACTTCCAATTGCTGTTCATCACAAAAGGAAGTCAGGACTGTAACTCAAGCAAGTCAGGAAGCAGGAGCTGATGCAGAGGCCATGGAGGGATGTTCCTTACTGGCTTGCTTGCTTCTCCTGGCTTGCTCAGCCTGCTTTCTTATAGAACCCAAGACTACCAGCCCACAGATGGTACCACCCACAAGGGTCCCTTTCCCCTTGATCACTAATTGAGAAGATGTCTTACAGCTGGATCTCATGGAGTCATTTTCTCAACTGAAACTCTTTTCTCTGTGATAACTCCAGTTTGTATCAAGTTGACATAAAACCAGCAGTACAGCATCTTTCTCTCTTGCCCATATGAGCTGCCCTAGAATGTGTATTATAGCTAAGATGAATGTGTCACACCCATTTGCAGGAAAACCCTGGGAAACAGGGTTTGTGAACCTCATTCCAGAAGAGCTGAGTGGGCTATCTGGCACCTCCTAGGTGTACAGTAAAGAAGAAGGCAGTTTTAATCACTAAACCATGCCTAGGTTCCAGTTACCTGTCTACCAAAGTTTTCTACCTGTCTATGGGCAATGAATCCAGGTGGAATGTCTCCTTTAGCCTGATACCATGTGACCTGTCTCTTCCTATAGTAAATGGAAGTGAGCCTGGTTTAAAGTCCATTACTTACTTTGCCCCATCCTGCAAACTTTGTGTCCTCTTACTGTGTCTTCATATCTGATGATGAAAGGGGAAATACAATTTCCATATTAGGAGTTACTGTAGTTTGGAAAGCTTGTGGAATACTCCCCTAGACAATCAAGCATGCAGAGTAGCACACGGGCATTGGAATGTCAAGTAATTTTATCCTCTAGGACTTGTTGAATTTTGAGGAAAACAGCCTCTTTCTCCCAGAAAACTATTGTATATAGTTTCAGTTTTCCTAATTATAAAATGTTACCAATTTGTTTATAATACCTTCTATATATGCAGAGAATAGAGATAGGTAATAGATGGGTATGTGTATATTTATGTACACACACAAATATGGACTAATATTACACATTAAAGTGCATTGATCCTGATAAACAGGTGCTCTCTCACTGAGCTGCATTAGCTGCTATCTAAATTTTTGTTGCTTCTTAAAAATTAGTTTTTTGAGAATCTCACGCAACACATTTTGATCATATTAGCCCACTTTTAACAAGTCTTCCCAGATCTATCTCTATTAATCTGACAATGTTTCCTTTTCTTCCCTCCCCCCTCTTCTTCCTCCTTCTCTGTTCCTCCTTCCTCCTTGTCTTTCCTCTGCCCCGTCCCCCGTTTTAAATAAATTTGTGCTGCCCATATGTTGCCTTTCACTGGAGCATGGTTGATTTGCTGGGGGCCATGCCCTTAAAGAAAACTTAACACTTCCTCTTCCAGAAGCTATCAATTGGCAAGAGCTTCTAAGCTAAGGGTGAGACTTCATGTCTCTTTATTCTTTTTGGTACAATTTTGTTTTACTTGAGCTTGTACATGATGTCATAAATGAAGTTAGTTCATATGTGCAATTGTCCTGCTTGTCCTGAAAACATGGCTTCTTTGTAGTCATCCCCCATGCTCTCTATTTAGAGCTCATTTGATAGTAAACAACATATATTATGTCCTTTTGCCTATTAGTGTTTTCTTTGTATACTACCCAAAAGTGAGAATATTCTCCTTAACACCACTGGACATTTGCATTTGAGGTACTTAACATTACTAGAATACATTCAATTACGTTCCAATATTTCATATTTTCTTACTCTTTTGATGATGTGCAAGCATCATGTAAGATTTGGTCCATTTAGTTACCAGGTTTGCTTTAATCTTAGAGGTTCCCTAGTTGCTCCAATTTCATCACATTGAAACTTTTAAAGAATGAAGGTCCGCTGTTCAGTGTTTGTGTGTGTGTGTGTGTGTGTGTTAGTGTGTTGTTTGGTTAGAGATAGGTTTATGCCTCCTGGTAGGAATACTTGCATGACAGTGCTCCTTTCTTCATGCTTTATTCCAACGTCCTAAAGCATTCTATACTCCTTGTTGCTGATGTTAATTTTGATTACATAGCCAAAATGTCATCTGCTTCCGTTGTTGTATAGTTATAATTTTCATAAAAAGTAAGTAGCATTCTGAGGAAATCATTTGAGACCATAAAAATAAACCATAGTTTATCAAACATCCCTGATTTGATAACAGTTGATGCTTTTTTCCCATCTGGTTCTTACAATGTCTACACAGCTTGACTTTTATCCTGGAGTTCCTGCTCTAAGAAGAGGAGAGATCCCCCCAAGCATGCAAGAGAAGACTTTATGGTGTAGTGTGTTGAGGAGAAGTCACAACTGAGGCAGAGGTCTGTGAGTTAAACCTGTAGCTGCGCAGGAAAAGTTGGCAACACATCCAAGGAAGTCTTCAGCATGAGAGATTCAAAGAAAGGTGCAGTCTCAGGAAAGGTAATCTATAGAGAGACTGGGCACAAGTTGGAAGCAAAGACAAGTTTCATCTCAGGAAACATTGTAGCTGGTTGAAATCCTATGAGTTGGATCATCAGTAAAACTGAGACAATCTTGATGGTCTTGTGGCTTTTTCTGTATTCTAGACTGATCCTGGGTGTGAAATGCCAAGCACGCTGCTTAGCATCATGTAAGTGCTCATTAAATGCTTCGATTCTCTTTGTGTTGTTGAGACATCACCATGGAAACTCACCTCTTTGCTTTCACTGAGTCCCCTTTAAAATTTTTGCAATTACTCTAAAAGCTCCATTTTACCTCTGAAACGAGAAATTCTAAAGGTAATAATATATTACGATTTCTACTAAAAGTCAATTAAATTCAGGGTTGAAACTGCTTCCGAACTCAACTGGGAGACCTCAGTGATGCTTATACCTCAAAATTGCTTTCATTATTCTTGGTAAATTAAATATAGCAAAACTAATTAATTATTTTCTGTAATGATAATGGTTTATCACCACTTCACCATTAAAATATAACAATAATAATTGCTACTTTTTAAAGTGGATACCAGATATTTACTTTGTCAGTTGCCTGTTAGTCTACTTCTGATAGGCTCACTGCCCTGTGATGACAGATTCTCCCCAGTTTACAGATGGAGAAACTGAGGCTCAGTGCATCTATGAACCTTGTCAAAGTTCTTGTTGCTGGAAGGTGGCCATGCTTTGGAAACAAAGGTTTTTTGCTGAAGGTTTCCATTGTGTGAAGTTCAGAGTTGTCCTTTTATACTTAGCTCAGTATAGAGTCAAACATTATCACCCAGGTAAACTGCCAGGGGTGACGTTTGCTCTCCATAGGATATTGTGCATCTTCAATTTCACTTCCCAGTTTTCCCTGTCACTATGTTGAGACCAAGTGTGTCTTTTTTACTAAATTATGTGAACAACTCAACTGGACTTTTTGGGAGGAATCTATTGGAAGCTAGATCACTGGGTTATTTTCTTTCAGTATGTGGAAGTGAGCCCTTCAACATGGTGCTACAAGGACTATGGGAGAAAGGGTGGTTAGACCCCGAGTCACCCAAAGAACATCTTGGTGAGCAGAGTTAAATTTTCTGTGTGAAAGAAATCAACTGTGTCAGGCAGTGATGGGGCTGTGATTATACTTGTTCCATAGAGCAGCCAAGCCCAATCTGCTAATACAAATGCGAATTCTTCCCAGAGATCAGCTGTCATGAGAGGTGTAGGGCTCTCATTATTTTCGGTAGCAAGGAGGCTAAGTAACTCCTTTTACCCTCAAAATGAAAACTCATAGCCCCTATAACTACCTTTAGGAAAAACCAACAGCATGATCTTGGTTTTTGTGCAATTGTTTTAGTCTATTTATTTTAATTTGTTCTTTGACAATGTTCATACATGTTTATAATCTTTATCACACTGATTCTCTTGATTCACTTCTCATTCTTCCTTTCCATTACTGCTAGGACACTCCATCACCTCCACCTCCCATCTTTGTGTCTTCCTCTTTGTGATTTTTCCTTAATTAAATACATTTTAACCCAATGAATTCAATTAGCCAACCACATAGATTTCATCTATCCCAGGCTGGCTACAAAGTAACTGAGAATGATTTTGGATTTCTGATCTTCCTGTCTCTATACACTGAGTGCTGGAAATGAGGACATGCACTGCCACATCCAGATTACATATGGTGTCCTGGCTCACTCCCAGCGTTCATGGATGCTAGGCAACTGATCTACTAACTGAGTTACATTTTCCTTAAAGGGGAAGACAGGCAAAAGTAAAAATAATACAGGACACTAAAACTCTTTTTCTTTACTAAGATTTAGCTTACCCCAAAAAAATCCTCTACTCCAATAGAAGATGAATAATTTGTAATATGTGGTAGGTATCCATAGAAGGATATATTTTAAATAATAGTCCACATAAAAGCATCTGCACACATCAAAATCTCCACAAAAAGAATCACAAATAATGAGATATGGACTGATTAGAGGAAATCACGTTTGAAACACTGCAGGTTTTTCGCTTTTGTCCCAGAAAGCTAAGCTTTGTTTGAGTCTCATTAATAAGGCAGTAATGCAGAGATAACTAGGACCGATAAGGAATAAACACAATTAGACTGGATGCTGCTACACATATCACATGCTTTGAAAGATTACTACAAGCAACTTTCAAATCTGTGTAGTTCTTTTATAAAATAAGTTTTCTTATTATAAAAATATTTTCCAATTTCCCTTGAAGATAAATGGCAGAAGAGGTTAATTAGAAGTCAACTGAAGACTACTTAGGAGCTTGCATACATAATTTCTTGAGCATCATACTTAAATAGCTCAAGCTATAAAAAAAAATAGCATCCCATAACGATTCATGACTTTTTTCTTTAAACATTTTCTTTTGTTTCCTCTGTTTGCTTTATGATCCTATCCCAAATGTTTATACAACCCTCAGTACTGCATAGTGAATGCTTCCATCTGAATTCATGAAAGCAACTAAATGCACAGAGTTAGAGAGTCTCTTCTGATCCCCTCATCAAGGCATCAGGAGCTGCAGGACATTACTGTCCACTATTGTTTTTATGTCTCTTGCTCCATATCCCCATCTGGCCAGATGGCTCTCTCTCTCTGTTGTATTACACAGCTATTCCTTACCTATCAGAGTCTTGTTAATTCTTCATGACCTAATCCATCTCCCTGAGATGCTTTCCTTAGTGTGACTGCTTCTCCCTCATTTTTTACTGCATTCTTAACAATTTTTTTTCTTCAATTTATGGAGTCTGAATTTTATGTGCAGTGCTAGTTTCCTTTCATATGTATGTGCTGCTATGGATCCCATGCTATATACCTTTAGCCACAGGCTGAAATGCAAATATTCACCAAAATGTTTGGAAGTAACCTCTCAGGATAACTAGGAAGCATTCTCTTGAATGGGAATAGTTCCTGTGTAAGAGAATAATGACTCTGAAAATCTTTCATGAGAGAGCCTTTCATGTCCTTGTAACCACATATGGGCCACGAAGAACTCATGTCAGAAGCTAGAAGCTGTTAGCGCCCTAGTCATGTAATTCTGGTCTCATGAATTGTGAACACTGAATATTTAATTTTTAAGCTGTTTCATGTATGGCATTCTGTGACAGCAGCCAGAAATAAGATGTATGCCTTTTTCTCCTCTTATAGGTTTTCTCGATTAGGGAAGCTACCAGTGTCCTGTGGAATGTTCTTTGATTGGAAGGGTAAGAAAGTGTAAATATTTTCATTTAGTATTTAACTGAAAGTCTCACTTCAGTTCTGTCTATAGTAGCAGGTCACTCTCCCAATGAAAAATAGGGTAGATGAGTTTATACCCCCAAATTGTTTGGTCTTCAAAATCAATTTTCAGAACTTCTAAACTGCTGAGAGCTTATGCTGTCTCAAAAATGCAAGTGTTTTCCAGGGGTTTTTTTTATTATTATTTTTAATATTTGGTTTGACTGCAACCAGTCTTCTCTTTATCAGGATGAATAGTATACAACGTGTGCGTGCGTGCATGTGTGTGTGTGTGTTTTAAAGTCTTTCTATGGTAATGCTTTACTTACATCATGTAAAATGCATAGAAACAAAGAAATGTCCTCTCTTCCTCATTTCCTACCCTTAAGTTTTTTTCTTTGATGATCCCTGTACTCTCAGGGAGATTCAGCATCTACGTACCATAGTTTCTTGTTGGTTATTTATCTCCCAGGATTAAGTGTGAGCTCTGTGCTGCATGAACCTGACTGTCTGATAGTTGTTGTGTCTTCCTTGCATAGTACATTGCTGTGTTATAGTAGGTACCCCTGAAACAGTTGTACAAAAAGAAAGAAAAATAATAATAAACCAAGACCTGCTTCCAGGTCATGAGCAACAAAAGAGAAAAACATCACATAAACTAAATGAAATCTTATCTTTCAATTATGTCTGCTATTTTCTGTATTATTGAGGAAGCCCCTGGAATTTATACTGAAAGTCAACTGTGCAGAATTTAAAGTACAATGTATGAGAAATACGTGAGTTGTTCAGATCTCTCCTTTTTGTAGACAGGTTGCACCATTCTAAATTTCATGTAAAGGTGTATTAACAATTATTTCACAGTTGTGTTCTGCATGCTATAACCTTCACTGTCCCTGTTGTTAAGTGATGTGCTCAGAATGGATACTAGAATGTCCATGCCTACTTAACATAGCATAGCCATATCTCACAACTGATACAAGCTCACAGTTGTTCACCACTGCTATGTGCCAGACACTTTGTGTTAAGCACTTTGTATTAATTATTGAAAAATCAATAATTATATGTGTCAGCACCATTAATAACAGTCTAATTCATTAATTTATACATCAGATAGTTGTTACATATGGTTCATACCATGTGAAAAAAGTTTATCTCAGCATTTGGAATAAGTTTTTAAAACTAAAAAATAAAAGTTGAGCAAGTACTGAAAATATCAATTATGTTCAATGTTAAGAATGTTGGAAAGTGTAGCAGGGGAGAGAGAAGTCACAGGCAATGCGATTTTGCATGAAGATCCTGGGGAATGAAGAGACTGGAAATCTAATCTGTTTGGGCTGTCATAGCAAAGTATTATGGGTAGACTGATTTATAAGAACAGAGATTTACTTGACAAAGTTCTTGATTATGAAGAGGCCCGAATCTTGGTGATATTAGATTGCTTGTCTGGTGAGTGCCCATTTACTCTTTATAGGCAGTGCTTCCCAGCTGTGGCCTCAAAGATGGAAACAAGGCATCTCCCTGTGTCATCCTTTATCACGACACTAATCCCATTCATGAAGACTCTCTCATCTTTCCTTCATCACCTTCTATAAGGTTCTATCCTCTACTTCCACCATCTTGTGGAGTAGGATTTAAACATGCACACTTCAAGGTGACACAGATATTCTGACCATTGCAAAAGGCTTCATTAATAACAAGCAAGTGAGCAGAACATTAAGAAAGAAAACTATTCAGCTTTGTGGGAAAGGAACATTGTAGGCAAAGTAAGCAGGGTGAACACAGTCTGATGATAAAATCACCAGTTTGTATTTGGGCAAAGGAGTAAAAAGCTTATTGTTAGAGTAAAAGAAGCTATTGGGTAACCAAATAGAAATGGCAATGCAGTTTTCCATCACAGCCTTGTAGACTATATGGAGGATTATGGATTTATTATTACAAGATGTTTTTGGGGAATATTTTGAAGAGAAAGATCCTGTTTACATTTAAGCAGTTATTCTGGCCAGTTATGGTTGAGAATAGAGTGAACAAGGAAAAGAACCATAACAGGGGTTCTAAACAGGAAGTGTCTGAAGCATTCTACAGGAAAGGACATGGTGGCTTGAAAGAGAGATGACTGCTGGAAAGTGTTTGAATGCAGTGTTTTTCTAGTTACAATCCACAGGATTTACTGGATTGAATGTGAGTTTATAAGAGAATGAGAGAAATCAAAGAGGGTACCAAGGTATTTTCCCAGAGCAAGCAGATATATTTCCTGAGGAGACACAATTGAAGAAGGCTGGAATTTAGAAGCAAGGATCAGAAGGTTATATTTGGATACAAGAAGTCTGAGATTCTTCTCAGAAACCCAGGAGGGATGCTCAATGAGTGCCAGGTGTCTATGTCTGGAGTTGTAAGATTGCCAAAGGATAGAGACACTAATTTGGGAGTGTCTATATAGAAAGGACACAAAACTTAAAAAATCATCTAGGAAATATGTCCAGAGGGAGTAAAAGTTCAAAGACACAAATATGGTACAAACACCTTTTAGATAATGTTTCTGTTCTGCCAAGCAGGGGCCGAGAGCACATGGGGAGTATATTGGGTTTCAGATGGGAATTTTGCCTGTTAAAGACTAGTAAGAGGTAACAAAGATTTGCCAAAGAAATCTTCAAACCACAAATTAGACATGATGCTTCTGGATATGAAAGCTCTAGAGAAAGTGGGATTAGACAGAAATAGCCTCTATCTATGATACAGCCCTGCAAACTCTTGCCTAGTCCAAAGGAGGATGTTCATAATAGAAGCACATGTGTATAGCACGGTACAGTCCTGATATTTATGCTATTAATTAAGAGATAAGGCCTCAACTTTGACATAGGGATGAACTCTGAAGATGCTATTCCTGATTATTCATGGCTAAAGGTACTATTTTAGCTGAAAGCTTCATGAGGCAAAGATCCCAAGGACCACTTCATCAAACAAGGTTCTGAATTTGAGTCTTTTTTTTTTTAAATTTTTTATTTTTTTCATACTTTATTTACATTTCAAATGTTTCTCCTTTTCCAGATCTCCCCTTTGGTCTTGATTAAGCCATTATGCAACAGCCTGGAGAGCAAAGGTTCTCAAAGAGTGACCCATGCAGGGAGACTTTAAAGGCAGAAACCATTTCCTGGTTGTCAATAGAGCAAGCAAGCAGTTTAATGGAGGCAAATAGGAGTTAGTTTGGAGCATCTTGACCTCAAATCCTTGGGGCTGGGTAGGATAATTTTCTAGGGGATTTTTTTCCATAGGAGGAGATGTAAGTAGGGGATCAGCTCTGAACCAGACCTTAGAAGACTCTGTTGATATGATACCATAGCAATGAAATTTGAACCCTTCTGGCCTGACTGTGGACTGCATGCTTGGCACAAGAAAATAATTGTAAATTTAAACTTTATGTGGCATTGTATATAGATGCACTTTATAAAACCCTATGATCTGTTTGGGGCGGTGTGTTCTTGGTTCACTCATCTCTTTTTTTTTTTTTTTGGTCTGATACTTTCTGTTTTTTGTTTTTTTTTTTCTTTTTTGTCAGTTCAGTCTTTATTCTCCTTCCGGTCCATCATTTGGCAATTTTTTCATCCCATTCCTCCTCCCTGGTTCCAAGAGGATGTTCCCCCTTCCATGTTACCATGCCTCCCCACTCCCTGGGGCCTCAAGTCTCTCGAGGGTTAGATGCTTCTTCTCTCACTGAAGTCAGACCGGGAAATCTTCTGTTTTATAATTGTCATGCATCTTGTTTCATCTGGTGTTTCATGCTGCCTGGTTGGTGGCTCAGTGTCTGAGAGATCCTGGGGGTTCAAGATAGTTGAAACTACTGGTCTTCCTAATGTTGCCCTCCTCCTCAACTTCTTCAAGGCTTTCCCTATTTCAGCCACAAGGTTCCCCAGCTTCTGTCCATTGGTTGGGTGTAAATATCTGCTTCTGACTCTTTCAGCTGCTTGTTGGGCTTCTCGGAGGGCAGATACACTAGGCTCCTGTCTGTAAACACACAATAGTATCAGTAATAGTGTCAGGTCTTGGAGCCTCCTCTTGAGCTGGATCCCAATTTGGGCCAGTCACTGGACCTCTTTTCCCTCAGTCTCTTCTCCATTTTTGTCCCTGCAGATATTTTAGACAAGAACTATGCTAGGTCAGAGTCTTTGAATGTGGACTCTACAAGTTTCCTGTTCCCACTGTGGGACATTTCATCTAAGGTCTCTCCCTCTGTGTCCTAGCATCTCTCACCTTAAGAAGCCTTGTGTCTCCTTATCCACACTTCTACACTGAACCACATAAACACCAAACAGTCGCTCTCTGAATTGATTCTAGACAGTATTCGTGGATGATGCAAAAATGTTCCCAGGTTTTATAACTCTGTTCACAAAGGAAAACTGATCTTTAATACATCTAAAAATTTGTGGCTTAATCATTTTGACACTTTTCCTCTCATCTTAAAATATTACTTTTCTCTCTCCCATTGTAGAATCAGTTCTTATAATTGAGTTGGTAGCTTCAACGACTCAGGCTCCATTGTCTAGACTATCACAAGCTTCTTCCTCTGTTTCTGGTTCCATGACTTCAGGGATATGTATTGATTTCTCAGTCATTTTTGGTTGTTGTTATTTTGTTTGTAAGCTTTGTTTTTGTTTCTTACAAGGCTCGTTTTGAGAGACCCGTTCTTTAGAAACTCTTTCCTACCCTTGTAGGGTATTGTATTTTCTACTAATCATGTCTAGACACTTTTTATATGGACTCCCATTTGTACTGTAGTGGTGCCTTTCATGGACTTTTCATGATGTCCTAAAGCAAGAAATACATTTTACAACATAACTTTAGAGCTATGCATACACAGCATGCAGGGAATCAAAACACTTATTTCTCTAAGCTTGCCCTCTTTACCCTGTATGCCAGGAACACTGATATATCCTAGACCATTCCATTGCTTTTAAAATAAATGCTGTCTCTAGCAGAGCAAATTGATTTAATGACCTGTCAATGGGTTTCAACATGCAGTATGGAAAACCCTGCCCTCTATAGACTTTCATTAATGTTCTTCACTCATGGCTCTGTCATCATTAGTATCCACATCTGCCTCCCCTGGCGGGTAAATGCTGAGGGTAGAGATCATATCTTTTTCTCATTTTCCTTCTGTTTTTGCACCTGTATATGTCTGAGGATTGGCTAAATGAGAATATGAGTGTTCTGTAGGTCTTGACAACTACCTATGTTGAGTTTGAAAATGTAAGGGAGTTCTCAGACGACTAGAAAAATTACACTGTTGACCAAATGCTGAGCTGACCCTTGCCTCACAGCTGTGCTGCATCATAGTCAGTGATGCAGCAGCTCTCCTGTTCAAGGATGTTCTGTAAGTTTGTCACTTTATTTGTGATGAGCACTCTGGGTCTACTGACAGTGCTGATTCTCAGACCTTAGGTAATAATCTACAAGTAACCCTATGTGAGGGGATCAACTTCTAAATGTGTGACTATAATAATATGCATTAATCTCTCTATGTCTAGAGATTGGAAGACTGTATTTTGATGTGTGGTGCAAACCATTCTGCAATAAAGGAATATGGGTATTCAGACACCATGGAGCCAAGGAGGGATTGGTAGAAGGTATACATTCTTGGAGCACTCTTACAATACTAAGTCCAGTTTTCTTACATGTAGGAGGTCTCATTTTTCTTTAATTAGGTTAGTCAACTGTCACATGGCCCACTGTACTTCCACTAAACTAAATTCTTTTATTGAATTATGGTATACAATACCTTTGGCTTTGGACTGTTTTATATGATTTTCTGTCACTGGGAAATAAAGTTTGAACTATATGTTTGCAACCTGTCAAAGAATGGCAGATAAGCATCTGGCTATTTTGTGGTTGTGGCTAACTAACATCATGCTAGTTACTGTCACCTTTTCTGCCTCGGAGTATTTTCTTTAACTCAAGCAACATGCATGGTCACAGCAGAGAAAAGGTAGAAGGGTTTTTTAGTCAACTCTAAGCTGGAAAGAACTTCTGGAATTTTTACCTCTTTTCTTTACCATCTATCTGTCTCTCTTCCTTTTTTCTTCCTTCCTTTCTTTCTTTTATGTTTAAATTCAACCCAGTTTTGATGTGAATATTTTAAATAAAATGATGAATATGAATTATGCAGACCAGTTTGTAACATGAAGTAATTAGTTAAACATAGCTCTTTTGGTTTCTGCTTTCTTGTAAAAATTGTGGTATATTCTTCAACTTATCAAATTTATCCTTTCTTTAAAAAGTTAAAATCTTTGACAAAAGTTTATCTTCTGTACTTGTACATTTCATTTAGCTAACTATTCTTTTTATTTTATTAACTTCCTGAGCCTCTTAGAGACTAACTGGTTCCATCATAAATAGCAGCAATGCTATTATTTCAAAGCATGGACATTGGTTTACTTGTTACTTCTTCCATTTCTCCCTTTACTGAGACAGTCTAACTACATAGCAGAGGATGACCTTGAACATAGTTTGTAGTCCCTTGTGACCGCAAACTCACCATTCATCCTATCCATTCCCCATAGATTCCCCAGCATTGGGAGTACAGGTGTGCAGCACATCTTGTATGGTGTGAGGTTGGGGACAAGTACATGCATATGGAGTCCAGAGAGCAACATCAACTGTTCTCTTGCATCACTGCCTCACATATTCTCTTGAGACAAGGTCTTTCACTGAACCAGGAGCTATATGTTAGGGTTAACCTGGCTGAGCAGTAAGCCTTCAATATCCACCTGTCTCTGTTCTTAACATTGGGGCTACAGGATTTGGCATCCATGCTCAGATTTTTGAATATGTGTTAGGAATTTGAGCTCAGAGATCCATGCTTACACAGTGAGCCCTATTATGCACTGAGCCTTCTTAGGTCCCTGTTTTGGCATTTTGTGGCAGAACGTTGCTATGTAACAAAGTCTAGCTCAGAATTCATGATCTTCTGCCTCTGTCTTCTGAGTGCAAGGGTTATAAGCATGCACCACCAATCTTGTACAATGGATTCTTTCTCATAGCAGCCCAGAAAATGACTTATAAATGGTCCAACAACACCAGGTCTTATCTGTTTTCCTAGGCAAGGCATCTATTCGCATTGACCACACAGACTCTACAAACTATGTGTCCATCTTTTCAGACAGATAATGAAGTAATATGTCTTATCTGGCTGATATCAGATTGTCAGAGGAAATTGAAATTCTATACCTGGCATATTTTTCAGTGGCCAAAATATAACTAAGAGAGTTAATGGCTTCAGAATTTGGTCTTTCAACTTGCTGTATGAGGAATGGAAGCCTCCCTTTGAGGGTAGGTGGGGCTTCTGTAGCCCACCAGGCTGAGATTTCTTGAGTCTGGGAGGCAGTGCTGAATGCTAGATATGAAGAGCCACTGCATTCAGCATTCAGTCTGGTCCAGGGCAAGGTTAATTGTGGAGAGTGTAATGAAAAGAATGATTTTTGACATTTGCTGAGCC
This sequence comes from Rhynchomys soricoides, assembly GCA_019843965.1. Lineage (NCBI taxonomy): Eukaryota > Metazoa > Chordata > Mammalia > Rodentia > Muridae > Rhynchomys > Rhynchomys soricoides. The sequence continues at coordinate 877,224 of JADRCH010000051.1, read as the reverse complement.
TCACTGTATGTCTACACATTGAAACTGGTTTATAGAATGTACATACAAGCAAGAGAAAGGCCAAGAAAGAAGAGAAATGCACCCTAGAGCCAATATAAATTGGTTTAAATAATAGGACCTAAATGGCCATGGGAAAAGGGATGGAAGAAATCACCTTGGTGACTTTTATCAGATTATCAAATGTACTTTACACAAAGATCATAATGGAGGCAGATAGGCAGAGTTTTGAGAGGGTTTTATTTACAATTTTAAAAGTACTGTTTTTTTGATTTTGTTTTTGTTTTTGTTTTTTGTTTTTTTGTACAATTTTTTTGGTCACCACTCTTCTTCATTAAATTTTAGACTAGACCCTCATTTGCCTTCCTCCAGGTCCCAACTTCTTCATTCTTTGGTCATTGCTATCTCCAGTACTCTTCCTCTCTACTTTAATGTGTCCACTTCAGTGGACAGCTTCTAATTTTCTGGCAAGGGATGTGTGTGTGTGTGTGTGTGTGTGTGGTTTTTAATTGAAAAATTATACTATATTCTGATGACAGTCTCCTTCTCTAAACCCTCCCAGATCCTCTTTATCTCCCAAACAAAGATTGTGAGACCAAAAGTACTAAGTCTACAAAAGTATTATTGAGTTCATTTTGTGCTAGCATTCCTTAGCATTGGGTCTGCCCGTAAGTGTGGTTTGTATTTACAGCAAGAATCCATTTGAGGAGAACTAATTTGATAGATTGCTATTTATACCACTCATAAAACAATCATTTACCATCCAGTTTTCTCACTGAAAATGTCCTCTGTGCTGGCCAGTAATTTAATTGCTTGCTAGATCTCAAGCAGTGGTAGAGGTGGATCCAGGATTCAGTGTTTCTTGATCAACTTTCTTTCTCACATTATCCTGACACTCTTACCACTAGAATCCTCCTCCCTTTCCCCCAGAATCTCTCTGTATCTCAACAAATTCCCTCTGTTTCACATACAACCAATGATACTGCCATAAGTTATATAGGAGATTATGGCATACCACTCAGAAATCAGTCAATTTATCCAAATTCTGAGGCATCAGAGACCTTCAAATCAATTTAAGGGAGAAAGTCAGGTTTTATGGAAAATAAACAAAGAGATATCTGGATGATAAGGTAATTATCTGAGAGTTCTATGACCATTTCCCTCACTCTTGGCAGGCTCCTTTTTCCTGATGACATCAGTATTAATGGGAATGTGACATACCACTTATGATGTACAGGTCCCTCGAATCTACACTTTTGTTATATTACTTTCGTTCAGAATGAACAAAGAAAGACACCTCTTTTCCAGAATCTAATATACAAGCATGGGAAATAAGTAAACATATCATGATAAAGCTATTTAAGAATATATGTAATATTATATATATATATATATAAATATTTATGCAAAATTCACAGAAAGAATCAGAAAACTAGAGGCAACAAAGCCAACCTAAAATACTAAGTTTTCCTCATGCTAAGTGTTCTCATCAGGTAAAGGAAGCTCTCTTGTCTGGAGAACCATCTTCTCTTCTCTCCTCTGTGAAGTCTAAGTCTTTAAGATTATCATAAAGATGATGTCTCAAGGCAGATGTCTTTGTTTTTCTTGTGAAGTTGTGACAGATGATAACAAACCTAGGGAGTAAACAAAACAAAACAAAACACACACACACACATACACAAAGGAAAAAAAAAAGGAAAGGACATGACTGTTCCTAGGTAAAGTGGAGGAGAAATTTTATTGTATATAAAAGGGAGAGCATAGCCAGAGGTAGATTCATCTGGGAGATCCAGGATGGATATGATCTGGAGCCCTGCGAGGAGATGGAAGAGGGAGGACGAGAAGGGAGAGAGGATGAAAAAGACCAGTAGATGAAAAGATGAGGTAATCAAAATGGTTGGATTACATAGGAAGGTAGGGGAGCTAGGGAAAGGGAAGCCTAGCCCCTCAGCTGGAGGTGAGGATAAAGATCAGGTTAACATTGAAATGTAAGTAAATAAAATATCCAAGAAAAAATAGACGCCAATATAAACACCTGCATCAAGTAAAATTATAGGTACCAGTAGGGAAGCCACTTTATTTTTAATAAGTAGTTGTGGTATGCCTATAAAACAAACAAACAAACAAACAAACAACAACAAGAAGAAACCAAAAAACCAAGGCAGAGTTGGATATGCTAGTCAGGAGTGCCCCTGTAACAGGTAGTGACTGAAGGATGCAGGGAGATCCCTGTGGGGTTGTTGGGGAAGTCTGATCTTACATGTTAAGGAAGAACCTCAGCTGTTTGCAAGAGGATTTAAAACATCTAGTAGCTTCCTGTCCCAGTTACTAGACTGTCCAAGATGGGATTACTTTGTTCTGGGGGCTTCTGGAGAACTTTCTTGGCATTTATAGCCTAGATAGTGGTTGGGTAGTGGATAGTCCTTGGTTGGTGACTGCCTTGACTCGTCTGTTCCCTTCCTCACAGGCTTTCTGAACTTATTCATCTGACCCTCTTGCTCCTTCTCGTCTTATAAGGACCTTTGCAGTTATGCTGGCCTAACTCAGAAAACTTGATCATATTCCCATCTCTCTGTCTTTAATCACATCTGAACAATCTCTCATGCTATATATAAGCTAACATATGCATAGGTTCTTGGAATCAGATCACAGAAATAGTGTCTACCAAAATTAGCCAGTCAAAGCAGCCAATTTCTTCGCTCTTGTCTTTGCTATGGAAAAACAGGTGACTCTGGCTAATCAAATGGAATGAATCCTTGGATTATGTAGGCACTGTGGGAAAAAGGCTATCTTATAGAAATTGTACTGTGAGACAGTGGGTTTTATATCTCACTACTGTACATGAACAGATTTATCTCTGAGAAAAATCAACCTAGTGGTTGACCCACTGACCTCATCTACATTTGAACATTCCATTCTGAAAGGAAATATGCTTCCATTTGCTGTAATCAGCTAGTATTCTCCTGTCATTGGATGGGGGCAAACCCTCACTGGTTATAAATAATAGAAGTTCTATGACATCCTTACTGTCTCTACCCAGCACACTTCTAAGAGTGCTACATGGATTGCCTCACTTTTTCCTCAGCCCTGCACTAGGATTGTGGCTGAAGATGAGTACATTCCACAAAAGACCTGACATATGGAAAAGCCTAGATATCACCATCTCTTTGGAGAAAATTTAACTACTTTGCTAAGGATGACAAAGTTAGGTAGAAGAAAAAGGACAAAAAAGAAACAAAGGATTTGGCTAAGATCACACTGCTAAGTATCAACTTGGACTGGCAAGAGCTTGGAAATTCTAGGATCTTCTTTTGTGGTACATTATTGTGTACATTTCTGATAATTAGAAATTTATCACTTTTTAATAGAAACTTGGTTTTGTTTATCAGAAAATGAATTTACTCCTCCCTGGAAAGTGTCTGAATATTACTTTTATGACCAGGTAGATGGGAGGCATTTAAAAGCCTTGGGCAAAGGTCTTCTGTCACATTTGCACTTTCTCTCCCTGGGAGTGGGTTAGAAATAACCCGAGCTATTCAACCATCACCCTAGTGACATTAACAAACAAGTTAATCTTTTATTGGTAGAAGACAAGATATCCAGGTCTGTAACAAATTTGAGTATTGAACGGTCTGGGAGAAAGATTGCTTTCTAACAAATATATAAAACTCACATATGTGTCTATTGTTTGTGCATACACATGCATATGCATAAGCCACAAGTACTTTCATCATGGGAAGTCTTCCAGCTCCTAGCTCAGAAACTATCTTCTTTAATGAATGTCTCCCTGATTTTGGCATCTAAGACTTTGTAAGTTGACATGGGATGAAGTTGGCATTTTGGGGACAGACATTTTACTTCAGACACATTGTCAGGTAAATTATTTGCCTCATCTTGTTTTATCTTCACAAAAGTCTATGACACAAGAAAAATTCCTTTCTGCTTTTCTTTTTAGATGAATCACTGGAAGATACAAAGTTGTATAATTTGTTCAGGGTCATACAGAAGGTAAAAGTAGGACTTGAGACAGGTTAGAGACCTTGTGATATTACAGGACTTTTCTCTGTAATTCTGTGGCTTTACAATGATCATGGCCTGAGTTTATGTTAAAGTGTGGGCTATCTTCCTTGTTTTATATTACTTATATCTTACTGGCATACAAATGTGTGTGTGTGTAGGTGTGTGTGTGTGTGTTTGTGTGTGTGCATGCACATGCATGTGCTTATTTAAAGTTGGCTGACTATATATATAAGACTAATTCTATTAATATTTCATCATGAATTGGGGAAGGACCTGTACCTCTATGAGGAACTATTACCAGTTATTAGCTTCTGGGAGGGACACCCACATACACACACACAAAGAGGGATGGAGCTGCTAGTCCTGTGCCACTGCTCTGCATTTTGTGGAGACCCTACTAACAAGGAAAACACAATTCTTGTCAAAGAAACTTTTGCCATCCTTGAAGACAGTTTTCACTTACCAAGTCCTCAGGTTAGGTAGCCTTGTTGAAGTTTGGTTCCTTGCCTGCTAATGGCGAAAGTAATTGTGACCTCACAAGGTTTCTATGAATACCAAGAGAAAAGGAAACATCCAAAGTCATCGCAGCAGAGGCTGGCTGGGCTTTTGTACTTTCTCATCCTTTCAGAAGGTTCCAAGAGTGCAATAACTGTGCCTGATGGATTAGCTAAATTAAATTAAACTTAAAAGCCTTCTTTTCTTAAAATGCCTCAATCCCATTCCTCTTTTGCAAAGAAGTGTATGTCAGACAAGGCATGGCTGACATCCTAATGAAAATACTCCTATCTTTTTGGCAAAGACAGAACTCATGAGATAGATCAGAACCCATGGGGCAGGATTCATTTTATGGTCTGGCAAGTCACACATTCCGCTTCTCTTGTTTGCTTTTATCTTGAGGTCAAAGAAATGAAGTAATACATTATCACAAGTGCCTACCCTTCTCTTGCTGAACATCTGTACTCAGAGTTTATGTCTACTGAGACAAGTGGATTAATTTTATTGCTATCTGGCCTGTGATGTGCTAACTTCTTTGAAGTATGGATGATTTATTTTGACCATTTATGCCAAACAGTGACAAGTTTAAAGTGAAATTTTAGTTTCCCATCTGAAACATTGGAGACATTTGTTAGCCACCACCCTCACCTCTAAGTCATTGAGGTATAAATGTGTTCAAGAGCTACTAGGTTTGAAGTTAAGTCATTACTATAAGCTTATCTAGATTAAATTTTGGCTTGTAGACAAACACCCATGTGGTTTGAAGTTCTTTCATAATAGGCTTAAAATACGAGGGTGTAAAATTAGTGAAACAGAATGCATTCATGAGCATGTAAACTCTCAGGATAAGCCAAGTGCCTGTGGCAATACCCCATTTAATGAGAGGCTTTTCAGTGATATCCTGAAACTGAATTTTCGTCAGTCTCACAACATGATAATTGCTAGTTGCTCTCTTCAGAAATCCATCCACTTAATAATTTAGATACCTGGGAGGCATCATTGATACCTCCTTCCTTTATGTTTCAAGTAGATCTGAGGATACTACACACTTCCATTATCCATTAATTAGAGTTGCCTCAGATTATCAACCATGCTTCTCTCTGTCTTGGTTAGCCTTAACTGTCAACTTGAGTCAACCTAGAAACATCTGAGAGCAGAAGCCTCAAGAGAGGAATATCTTATATCAGATTGGCATTTAGGCAGTGTGCAATTGTCTTGATTGTTAATTGATGTAGCAGGGCCCATTCAAGTTTGGGAAGCTCCATCACTAGGCAAGTTTTCCCTAGGCAATATACTTCTATGGTTCCTGCTTTAAATTTCTGCCCTGTTCTTCATCAATGCTAGTTATAATCTGTAAGATTAAGTAAGTGTGTTCAGCATCTATGTTGCTGTTTGTCTAAATATTTTATTACAGCAGCAGAAATGAAGCTACAAAACTTTCTAATCCATTCACAGTGCAGACAAATGTTGTACTAATCACAAATCTCACCACATAACCATTGGCTTACAATTACACCTTTATGTTGTGTTCTTGTATATAGTACTTACCAGATGCTCAACAAATCATGACTACATGACCAATATTTAGCTGCATAAATAGACTTGACAGTTTGTTGTTGTTTTTTTTTTTTTTAAATTTGACCACTATTTAACTCAAATGAAACAAAAACTGGGATTCGTGTTCTCAGACTGGGGAACAAAGCTTATGTGCTCCAAATGCAGGTGAAAAGTGCTATAGGCTAGATAACGTACTTACCTAAAAACGAATTCTGTTTTCCAGTAGAAAAATGCTGGGACTTCTATTTATGGTGTCTTTGTTGAAGTTTGGCCTGTTGCTATGTATTGCAATGCTAAATACTGTCTCCCAACATGTAGCTGCCTCCAGTGATGAAGAATACATCAAGTGATGCTATGTAACGATGCTCCTTAACTTAAAACTATTGGTTGAATAAAGATGCCTACAGTCTACAACTGGGCAGAAGAGAGGTAGGTGGGGTTTCAGGTCCAGGGCTTGGGGTCTGAGGCAGAACCACAAGGAAGAAGAGAAAGAAGGTAGGGAGAGGAGAAGACTCCATGGGTTAAGGGACTATGAGAACTGGCCATGAAGGCTGGCCAGTCAGAGTAAGAGCAGCACAGGCAGAACATGGCAAGTCATAGCTCAGGATTATTGGCAGGGAAATAGACATAAAAAACATAGAGGGTAGATTCTAGTTATCTGTAGTGCTTTAAAGGCTTGTTAAAAAATATAAAGGCTGTGTGTCGTTTATCTAGGAACTAAATGATCTAATGTGGGGTAGAAATCCTTGATTGAGATTTAAATATTTACTATAAAATTTTTTTCTAGTTTAGTGGGGAAGGGAAGTTAAGCTTGAATGTAGATTCAGATGAGTAACAAGTTACAAGGAGACAATAAAATCACGACATATATAAAATGGGAAAATATTACTCACAGATCTCTGAAAGAAATGCTGCCACTGTGTCATGGTGAGCAATTCCAGGGCATCAGCCAATGAGGGGGTAGGGGGAATAGCATGTGAGGGGCATCTATGAGGGTTGTCAGTAGGCCATATTTAAAAAACCCATATAAAGAAGAGGACTTGTAGTGCAGTTGTTACTTTGACAGTAAAGTTCGGCTGTGTGTAGGCTGAAGCTTTGTTGTGTGTCTGGTTTTACGTTAGTGGGATGAACAACAAATGGAACACATTGCAGTTACATGTAAAGTTTCAACTATGCTGAAGGTGACAAGGTGTGACTGGGTTTTGAATAAATTATCAAACCTAAAAAGGGATGCAGAGACAGCAACTAGATTAGACAAATTGACGAAAAATATAAATTTCTCATGGGGAAATAATTCATGAATAAAAAACTCACCCTGATTTTAAAATAGCCTTGATTCAGATTCACAAATATAATGCTTCAAAACCTAGCATGGGATGATTTTTTGAGACTATTTACAGTGCCAGCTGGCTATGAGTAAAATCAGTAGCTTGGCATGACCTATATGTTCATTTCTCAAACTTGTCTAGCAACAGGTATAAAATGTGTGATGTACAAATATAAGATTGACTAATGATAGAACACAAAGACCGAGGCCAAGAGAGGGTCACAGACCTTCTCCTATAATGTTTTTTGTTGAAAAAAATAAATGGTCAGAGAAGAGAAAACTATAAATGTTTACGTTAACAGAGATCATAGACACCCAAACTTTAATTATGTGAATTTTATTGTCTATTTTATGTTTCTCATTTACAAGTCACAATAAACAGAAAATAGTCACTCATGCATATCAGATCTTTTTTTCTGTACCAAGTGTACTTATTGGAGAATTGTTCTACCAACTTATTGTTTTGTCCTGTTTCATTTCTCCTCCGTGTGAATTTTGTCAATGAGCTTCAGAATCATTTTAAATAATTCCTGCCCAATTATTTGTTTGTCTGTTGGAGGGAAGATTGTCTATCTTGCTCTGCTTTTTGTAAATTCTTGCAACCTACAAAAATGCTTCTTAAGCCCACAGCATGCCTGCTCCAACATGTGGCTGCTTCAAACATTGACTATCATTTCATATGAAGTTTTCTCTCTTTAAGAGTTTTCCATAGCTCATATTAAACTCTGTTTGAAATCATCTTGGCAAATTGTGCCTTGTTCTCATCTTTTCGATTCTGCCTGGACCGGTGCTCCATAGAAAAGTTCCATGACCATGTTGAATTTATTGGTTTCTATTATCTTGTCATCTTTCCTAATTCTACCTTCATTTTAGCTGCAAGGCATCTCACTGTAATATCCTATGATAAGCTTGTGGAGAGTAGAGCTTATTTGTTCTCATTTGTCTTGCTGTTTGGCCCTGTATAAAGTTCTGGGCTGGAATGTTACCCTCCCATTAAAACCATTAAATATTTTTGTTTTTATTTTCTGGCATTCAATTCTCATAATGTGTATGAAGAGTTTCTGACATTAATTCCCTTGTAGATAACACATTTTCCCTCTTAAAAGACATTCATTTACTCACTGGCATTATAAAATCTCTTAGTGACATATCCAACTTGGCTATTTCAAATTTGTTCTTTCTTACAATTCAGTAGGAATTGTCATTTTTGCTCATTTCAGGTATGTTACAGAGGATTTCATGAGGAATTGCACCCATCATTTTGGATTCCAGTTTGATAAATTTTTCCATTTAAATTTTCACATTATATTTATATATCTATCTCTAACTAATTAATATGCATATCTCATTACATATTCATCACCAGAATAAGGATGTAATGTTTCTTGCACCACATGGGTTTCATTATGTCCAAAACCTTTTTGTTGTGTGTATAATGTTTTGTCTGCATGTGCCTATGAGCCTGACATGTGTCTAGTACCCACAGATTCCTGAAAAATGCAACAAATACACTAGATTGGAGTTATAGATAGTTGTGAGCCACCATGTAAATGCTAGAAACTAATCCTGGGTCCCCTGCAAGAACAGCAAGGGCTCTTAACCACTGTGCTATCTCACTAACTCTAAAGTATATTACTTCATTAAAGGGAAAGTAACCTATCTTATTTCTCATCTCTCTCTCTCTCTCTCTCTCTCTCTCTCTCTCTCTCTCTGTTTGGTGGTATGAGATTAAATCCAGAACTTCAAATAATAACAATAGAACCCTCGAGCACCAACCAGATGCTTCTACTTCCTGATCCTCTTTGAAGAACTGCTCATAGGTTTGGTTGCTCTTCCTAATGAAGGGTCTGGAATATTCATGACTTTTTAGAACTGGAAAAACTGGAACACAGAGTGGTTGCGTGAGGTGTGTAAGGATGCACAGCTAAAAATGGCAGAACTAATTTGGAAACAGGACTTTGATTCAGTGTCTTTGGTGTTAGGAAATAAGGCTTTTTCTCTGATCTTTTTAACATATTCCTAGGGTGGCTATCCTTACTGTCACCTTACAGAGGGAAATTCCGATAACTGGGATAAGGAACCTAATCCCACAAACACATAAGTGGAATCTTCCAGACTCCAGAGCCAGTGTTGTACTGTACCATAGCACCAGATTTCTCCAGAAGATGATCACTTTAAAGATTTAAAAATGAGGATTTCTGACAATTAAATCAATGGTTTTTGAAGCACAGTAATATTTGAATTAATCATTTCAGTTTAAATTAATTAGTTAATTAAAAATACAACAAAATCCAAACCTTGTTGCTAATGATCTGTACAAACCCATCTCTTCTACTTTGGAACCAACAATTACGATCTGAAATATCAATTATGTTGTTTCTCAATAACAGCAGATCAATAACCTTCTCTTTGTGTTCTTCTTAATTACCGTATGGGGTTGTTCCAGAGACAGGCTGCACTGTATCTTATGTATTAATCTCTGCACAGAGTTCTTGTTCCTCACAATGGAGCAATCAGATCTTGATTAATGTTAGCATTAAACTAACTGCTATCTAATCAGTTGACAAAATACCAGTTTTGACTCAAGTTTTTTTGTGGTCTGTTTGTTTCAGACGCTTCTGATTTGTGTTTGCTATGGGGAAGAATAAAGAAATGAGACATACATTATTCATTGAAGTGAGTAGAAGCATTTTTGTGATATTCCCCTGGGCTTTGACAGAATGACAGAGCCATAACTCAAGGTCTAAATGTAAGCCATCACCTTCCCTCTCCTGCTAATTTTTGAAATATAGAGAATTTAATACAATCATCTAATAAGTAAAATGTCCCTCTAGTATTTCACATTATGAAAAATGATATTACTAGTCTTTAGATTGTCCATGAAAATGCTGAGAAGTGAAGCTGTTTCTTCTCTTCCTTGTACTCCAGATGCCTTAGAATCCTGAGATTGAGCTTTGCCAGTCTGGTTAAAAATGCAACTCACATAAAAATATTGTCCATCTATTTCCATGCCTTCTTAGTTATTCATCCCAGCTCTATCTTATCTTCACCTGTCAGTCTTCCACACTGGAGCAGAGAGATCTTCCAACTAGCATTGTGGGTAATCTGAAAAATGTTCAAATTTCATCTTTTAATTACTAGAGTCCCCATCAGCTACTCATAGCTCCAAGGACCAGTGGAAATGTAGTCTTAAGGGTTTTGTTGTTTCCAAAATGGACATCTCTCCACCATGCTTTGAAAAGAATGGTTCTTGTGTGGACTATTTATGAAATTACTGGATAATTTTCATATGAAAAGTGAAACAGGCCTTACTTCTGAAAACATTAAAAAAATCTACTGTTCTACAAAGGAATATCCATTTTTCATCATAAGACATGTTATCTGGTGTCATAGAAAGGTGCTAATGGGGACAATCCTGCCTCTTAGTAGCTCCTCACCACACTCTCAACTCCAGTTCATTCTTCACATATTGAGCATGGCTCTGGTGTACTTTTTGTTCTCTAGGCAAGCACTCTGTGAATTCTTACACCATTCCTTTGCCTTGGCTCACTTGATATCTTCTTCCTAGAACCTCCTGTCTCTTTTGCTTAGCCAAGAAAAAAAAATCTCGTCTATTCTACAAGTCTCAAATTAAGAAATATTTTCTCTATAAAGGTTGGGTCTTCTAGACTAATACTGTCTAGCAGCACATCATGCAAGGATTATAATGCTGTTATCCAAACCATATAATTCAGCAACAACTAGGGACATAAACCTATGAACCTTGAAAAATGTGATCAGTTTAACCAATGATCTGAATCCAGGATTTTATTTATAAAATAACTTTAACAATTGTGAATTTATATACTTTATAACTGTTGTAGGGGCAGAAAAACTCCAGACCAGTCTGTACTGAGATTAATTTCAAATATTTTGCTTTAAAAATTCTGCTATATATGTATACATGTTCATTAAGGGAGTCTGTGAATATTTGCATGACATGATTGGAGCTCTGTATGCATCTTTTGCTGTCATCTCAGTGATTAGTACATTGTAGTTCTTTGATGACTGAGCAAAAAGGAGAGATGGAGTAATATAAGCCAGAAGCAACTCAGATATATAAAGGGGGAATTATGAACTTTGCAATCACTCTCTTTATTGTGAAGGATATTTCACTTAGTGGGAGAAATATCTAGGTGACTTGCTTTGGTATATAATTTCTCATCATTATCTTTCTTGTGAGAATTAAATGAATTGCATAATAAAATTCATATGCAAGTCTATCTAATAATAACAATTTTTCTTTTCAAGACTAGTATACTAGTATATATGTATATTTATTTGATATACACGCACACACACACGCACACGCACACACACACACACACACACACAGTTCCTGAGGTCCACATTGACACTGCTCAAATGTTAGAGCACACTCAAATGTAGTCTAATGCTAAAGATGTTTGAAAAAGTCACATCAAGAAAGAGAAGATTGTGATATATAAAAGCAGCCAAATATACTTGTATAACAATTACATCTGGTGGAATGCAGACTCAGGTAAGCACAGATGTGTTCCCTGTTTCAGTTTCTAAGTCTCGGCAGATGCATGCTAACTGACAGCTGGTAAGCTGGCCCATAATGACTAATGGTAGAAGAAAAGAGGAAGTCAGAGGGAAAGGGACTATTGAGCAAACACTATGATTTATTATTCACTGGGAAATGCAGTGTCTAGGGATATAAGGTCTAGGTTGACACCAGTATTCTGAATCACTGAAGCCTGAGCTTCAGCCCTAACACTTCTGTCATCATTGTGGATGTGAAGCATACCCTGGAGCACAGACCACAGTCTACAGGAAGGAGGGAGGCCATAATCAACAAGAAGTAGGAGACTCATTGGAAAGTGCATAGAAACAGTACTCCTACAAACACTGCAGCAATTTACATAAGCACACAAACTTTGAAAGCCATGGAATTAAGTTATTATAATACTAAACATCTCTGGTTACTGAAAACAAGTATTTTATTTCATGAGTTTAAAAGTTGATAGTTTTGCAAATAAAATACTCACTGCAACAAAATTACACATAGGTTTTTCAAAAGAATGTTTCTTTCTATTTCGTGACTTTTTTCTTTTGTTTTCATGTCTTCTATGGATCAAGTCTCATCATAAAAGGTTTGTTATCATACTGTGTTTTACTTAATACTTGTTCTTTATGTAGTTTGTTTGGTAGCTTAGTTATACTGGTTGTGTTTTGGTGTCTCTACACAACCAGAAACAGACCTCAGATCATTAAAACTAAATTTAGTTCAACTTGAAAGCTAATACAAATATTTATATCTTACACATTGAACCTCTATGATGAATTGCCTTACCCTGGAAATAAGATGCCTTCTCCTTCTGCAAATGGAACAATTCAATGCAAAGTTATAGGATATCTATGTTGTGCTTTCTTTTGGAGCCTATGATTGGGAAGATGAGGTGCTATGTCAAATTGGTAGTAAATGAAACAATGAATGTTAGAAAAATAACAGTATTTGATGGCATAAGTCTAATGAAATGAGAAAAAAGTCTAAGAACTTTGGTTGATAAAGAAAAGAAGGTCATTTTAGAAATCAGAAAACTTAAATAAAGGGGTAGGAGTTCAGGCACTTCTGCTGGCTTTGAAACTGTTGGAACAACTTGTGGAGCCTGCTTAGATACTGGAAACACAAAGAGACCTTCAGATGACAGGCAGAGAGGAAACCATGAACTCAATCCCAGAAATACGATGGGTTGGATCCTGGAAAAGGCCTAGATGAGTTTGGGGGGAATTATACTAGTCATTTTTCTGTTGCTGTGACAAAATTAAACAAAACCAAAACAAGAAAGCACAAAACAAAAACCAGAAACATCCTAAGAAAGGATAGCAATAAATATCAGATATTGCAACAGTATTAGGGAGTTAAGGATTCTTGTTTTCAAATGCAAACACAAAATAGAGATAGTGACTTGGAAGTAGGGTGAGGTACTAAGCATTCTAGTCCCACCCCCACTGACATACCTCCTCTCTCAAGGTTTCTAAAAATTCTCAGGTCTCCCCATACTACATAACCAACTGGAGATCAGTGTTCAAATACCTGAGCCTATGAGGGACATTCTCATGCAAGTCACCATAGGAGTTCTCTGCAATGCTATCCAGGCTGGATGACAGCTTGGTTACAGTATTTGGAGACTTCCTAAGTACACTGACATTGCTTAAATTGACGTTCTGACACCAGGTAATTAATATAGGGTTTTTTTTTTTTTAATTATTTGGGGAGTTGGGAAGCCCAAGAGCATGATGTCAATGTCTACCTGCCATGTATTCAAGATCTTCTTGAGTCAGAAAATTAGAGGAACCTTGCTTTGCTTCAAATACATTACTACATTTATTTATTTATGCACATGCCTATGTTTGTGTATTTGTGTGTGTATGCACACACACATACATATCACGGCACTTTTATGTGCATATCAAAGGAAAACATATTGGTCTCGGTGATATGATCTGAGCCATCAGGCATAGCAGCAAGCACCTTTACCTACTGAGCCATTTCATCAGGTTGAGATTTGACTTTTATTTCAAGTCTTCTCTAAAAATTCTGACTAACCTATAAATTTTTTCATCAAAAAATCTTTACTACCCAATTACTCCCTAATAACCTTACCTATAATATGTACAATGGAGACCAGGTCTCAATAGGTAGAAATTGAGGCTATGTTTTATCCACAATTGAAACTGAGAGAAAATGTGGTTGAGCTCACTTACACTGTGCATCCACAAAGCTGTGAGGTAACAAACAGTGTTGTTTGTGTTATTTTAAGTCACTGCATTTTGTGGAAATTTTTACACTGCTATAGTTAACAAATGCTACTTTTTTGCTGAACATAAAGCTATTTTAGAAGAAAGGCAAAATATCTAAGAAGTAATTATAATGCAGTGTGAAGATACGTTGTCAAGAAAACTCAAAATTTCTGTAATGGGACAGAATAAAATGTGCCACCCTTTGGGACATCAAGTCATACATGACCTGGAGTATGAAGAGTGCATACTAGTTTAGTAGAAGACAGACTAGAATCATACACAGGCAGAAGGCACAACACCTGTAGTGCCCAGTATTTCAGCTCCATGCAAAGCAGACCCTGATATGATAAATAAGCAGTAGTACTATTTACAGTGTCATTGGGACCCGAGTGGAGGCAATTCAAGAAAGGGGAAATATTCAGATGAAGAAGTTGAGTATCCAGTGTGTACTGAGACATCCCTCAAACCATCTCTGGAGCTGAAAGAGCTTAACAGAGATGTTCTTAATTTAGAAAAAAAAAAACAACTGGGATTCAACACTCTTGCCTATCAGTGGATTTCTCATGTGTGGAAGCACAATCTTAACTAAAGTAGTCTTTTGCCTCTGAGACTATTTTCAACAAGACTCAGAGCTCAGAATCTCTCCTGAAATGAGTTCTGAGAGGCATGCACAAAAGAATAGGTGAACATGGACTACGTAAAGCCAGGTGGGACATCAATACTACTCAAGCAAGAACACAGACAGACACCCCCCCCAAAAAAACAAAAACAAAACACAAAAAAACAAAACATAAGAAACAACAACAACAACAAACCCCAAAAAACAGGGAGTATCAGTAAGTAATTAATTCATAGAGATCTATCAAGTCCTATTCATATAGTACCCTGTGTTTAAAACTAAGTAGATGGATTTGTGTCTTGTTAACATGGGCCACCAATAGGGAAGTTGATTGCATTTGGTTCACTAAACATTTACTTGGCTATGAAGTAAAAAATGGATTTAAGATCTGAGGGTCAAGGAATAAAGAGAAAAACAGTGAATTACAGAATGAATGATATGCTATCTTCAAAGATACAATATATATTTTCAATCTGATTCAATGGGCTTCTGGGATAAATTTCATTGTTCCTTACTCTGAATATATTTTTCTCCCATGTGAAAATATCTTTAATTCTCTAGATGAAATTGTTGTGTTGGAGGCTTACTGTTGAATAATCTCACCCTCTTTGTCTCCTTCTGAACTCTAGTTCAACAAAGGTATTCTGGCCCAAAAGAAGACTTGGAGACAAGTGGACTGATGAAAACTAGCTTTTGACTAATTTGCTCTGTTTGGCCTCAAACTAACTCTGGAAATCTGTTCTAATCTTCAGGATCATTATCTTTCTCTAGCTCATTTTGTCTTCTCCTGCAAACTGTCCCAGTAAAACTGCCTCCTCTATCTCTCTATGCCTCTTTTTCTCTCTGTATTTTTGTGTCTCTGTCTTCTCTGCATTTCTCTCTTAAGACTCCTCTTTTTTCTCTGCTGTTCTCTTAACTCTCCTCTCTTTTCTGTAAGGTTTTTATGAGAGTTTGGCATATCTTATTTCTGACCCATTATGTAAAATTTTTCTCTAATTCATCACTTTGCCTGCCCCTCCCCATTAGACCATCATTTTCACCTTACCTTCATTGTTAGGAATTAAAGATGTGTACTAAAGATGTGTGTGTATTCCAGCCAAAGGGATTAAAGGTGTATTTATATTCTATCCAAAGAGATTAAAGGTTTGTTAAGGGCACGTCTGTCATCCAGCCAGATCACACAGACCTAGATCTTTAGATGTGAGTTTTTTGCCAGAGCAGCCATGTTGCTGGATTGAAATTCCTCCACACTTCCCCTAATTAAGTTAAGAAATAAGAGATGAGGTAGAATTCAAGATGAAAGTCATGTTGTTTGTGTGACTTCTGATGCCTCCAGAGCCCATTAGGTCACCTGAAGCCTGACATTACAGGCAGTTGTGTAGCAGGAAATGGGTACTTAAGTTGACTAACCTGCAAGAGTTGTTCACATTCTCAAATGTTAAACCAGCTCCTGTGAGCATGTTTTGGAAAGTTTTGATAAACCTTGATATAATATGTAGTAAAAGAGGCAGAAATTGGAGAAGAACCACAGCAGAGATAGAATTGTCATTATCATTGATGGAACATGACATTCACTGAAGTCTTGTGAGTGTTGAACAACCTCTCTGAAAAAAGCCATTGAGCAAGTTGAGAAAGCAAACAAGACAGAATATTAGGGAAATAATACATGAGAGATACATTAAGAGCAAAAAGGGTTATAGAAAATCCTGAAGGAACAAGGAACAAGAGAGGTGGGAAAAGAAAGAAATTATTCTTAGCTAGAAATTAAAAGAAAATAAATAAGTAAAATCAAAATATTTAATGATTAGCAAAATGAGACACATGTATTGCCTTCAGACTTGTAGAGATGAGAACAGAGACAGATATAAATGAAATAATGACACATAAGATGCCATTGCTTTAACAAATGCCATGGACACTAGGTGAGGTGCTAAAAATAGTCATAGTGGGAAAGACAGGCTTCATTTTTAACATCTATGAGATATATCTGTAATATGTGTCCTAATCTAAGTCTTTAGATCCATGATTATCCTCCTATGAACTCATAAATTGAGACCTAATTCCAGCATCTCAGAATATGTCTTTATCTGGAGGTAGTGTCTCTAACTTAATTAAAGTATGGCCGGTAGTACGGTCATTAGTCAAATATCAGTGGTGCAATTAGGAGAAGGGGTTAAGATACAGGAACACATACAAAGATGTTACAAATACGTAGTAAGATAACTTTCAATGAGCCAAGATATGTAGATGCAAAGAAACTACAATGCCTGTGCCCTGATCTCACTGTTGGTTTTTAGAACTGAAAAGATAATGTGTTGAAAATGTCCAGTTTGTGGCACTTTAGTATGGCAACCCTAGATAATAATATGCATGTTGGAATCTATGTGCTGGAATGGATAGGCCTAAAGGAAGAGACTTGGAAGAAGTCAACAAATTTTGAGTAGCTACATGGAAAAGTCTTAGTGACTGAATTGGATGAATAACGATGAATTGGATACTGGTAACAAAGGCTGCTGAAGATGATAGATGATCATCTACATGGGTCAAATGAACTCACTTATGACTGTGAGCTCAATTCACCAGGAATGAAGTGCAGCAACTAGGTTGCAGGAAGATAGAGGGCTGAATAATTCTGAGTGAGAGAGTGATAAAATAGTGATAATTAATAGTGAGTCACTATTTGAAAAACTAAGCCACTTTAGAATCTAAAAGGACTTTTAGATTAATTTCCTTTTCTGTGATAAAATAACCTGACAATGAAAATGTTAAAGGATGGAGGCTTTATTAAGCTTATGGGTCCTGGTTACAGTCCATTGCTAGTGGCTCTTCAAGGCAGGAACATGAAGAAGCTTATCACATTTTCTCTCTAGTAAAATGTAAATATTATGTAAAATGTAAATATTTCTAGTAAAATGTAAATACATGCATGTATGCTTAGCTGACTTTCTTCTCTTATACAACTCCTGGAAAGGTGCTGCCCATTTTGAGACTCAATTGTATCATATCTATTAACATATTCAAGACTAGTCTAAAAACACATGCCCATAGGCAAAACTCTACCCACGTATTTCTATCTTGTGTTAAGTCAACAACTAAAACCAATACATTTGGAATAACACTTCCATATGGTTTTCACCTCACTTTTAGACATGGACCCTCCCTCTTCTAGTGTAGAAATTCTTGATGATCATAGTCCACTCACTATACAGTCAATATTCTGAAGAGTGAACATAGTTCACTATTGTGCTAAGCCTGCTAAAGGCAAATTATAAGCTTCGTAGAAGTTTAAGTTAGGGTAGAAAAGTAGGATGGACCTTATTGGAAGTTAATACTGAGGAAAGATTTCAGTATGGAGTAGATCCCATAGTTGAGAGAATAGAGCCACAAAGAAAAGCAGAAAAAATTGTGGAGAGAAGTATACTTAATAGGTAAATGCAGGGAATATATGGAAGATGCCTTTGTAGTCATGAGTCTACTAGGTCCAATATCCCTGTCCAGGGACATCTAGGCAGCCAGAAAATGCCCTGATATATGTAACCATAGAGCTCAGCGTAAGCATTTCCTGGTCTGCCTCTCCCAACACAAAAATACATACTATGCAGCCTATATGGGGCTAGACCCACAGCAGTGAGGGTTCTTCTGTCAGCAGTTAGATTGCCATGAAGCTTTGATGATTGTAGAGACCTTGGGGTGGTCAAACCTTTGGAAACTTCAGCTCTTGGTGTGGGAGGGCCCAGCAGGCAAAGAAGGATGAATTTTAGCCACTCTATACCTAACTAATGAAAACTTGTTAGGATGCAAATACCATGAGGACTCAGCTGGTTTGGAGGTAGAAGCTGGATATTTTTAGTGGGTTGTAATACATATCTCTCTAATGATTACACTTAAATACTACCCCTTAGTAACTGTGATTATAAGCTTATTCAGAAATAGCTATTTTGCTAATAAAATCCATTCAAATATCACAAAGTGACATCATCAATTTAAGATGGATTTTAAATACAGTAACTCATGACATTATTAAATCAAGAGGGGGGAATTCTGAGCAAGAGACACAGGATAATGAGGATAGATATTCTCAAGATATGTCTAGAAACCTAGAATATCAAGGAATACCAGGAACAGCCAGAATCCCGGAGAGAGGCCTGGGATAAACTATACCAGAAATCCCCATAAGGAACCAGCTTGTTGGCCTGTGGTTACAGATTCAGGACCTCAGAATTGAGACAGGACAGCTGTATTGTTTTAGGTTTCCAAGCCTATGGGCAGTGGTTAACATAGCCTGGGAAACAAATATACTCTTTTAGTTTATATGCCAGTAAAAGAAGGAACTAAGCTAATAAATAAATAGATGTGTAGGCGGGGATCTTCTACAAAGTGTGTTTAAGTGATGGGGTAAAGATATGACAAAGAAATGACGCTGTGGGGACACACATTCAAGAAGGAAGCACTCCCGGATGGACCTCTGGGTGGTAACATTGAGGGGTAGTTTGTGGGAATTTGTAGGACTGGTGGAAGGCAGCCTGGTTTCTGGTTGAGCTAAGGTTTAAAACCCTGGTGAGACAGTAGGGGGTCCCCAGTAAGGGATAACTCCAGCAGGGGATAACCTTGCAAGGGACAGTAGGCAGTTTGCCATGCTCCTGGGCCCCAGGCTCTTGATAGGAGGCTGCAGCTCTCTATAGGTCTGTGACCATCAGTCACATAAGGGCAATACCCCAAGCCCCTCCATAGGTAGAGGTGTGGTCATGTAGCCTCAAGACATCTCCATTTTAATGAGGTACCCCGAGGTTTAGCCAATTAACTCCCCTTCCCAGCCATTCCTCCCTGCAAAAGGTACTTAACCTCAGGCCCACCCTGAGGTTGTGGGGTACAGTTTCACTCATCACCACTCTCTGCCATGACAATAAACACCCTAAAACCATGGACTGTCTCTTTTCATTGGGATCTGCCATGGGGAATAATGGAAAAGGCCTTCATCTAAAGAGTGGTGTCCAGTCTCCTGCAGAAGACCTCTCAGAGCTCCCAGCCAAGGTCTCTACCAAATCAAGCCGGCCAGCTGTCAACAAGCCAAAGACTCGATCCCTGGCAGGACCCAGCTGGGCTCCTCCCTGCCTTCCCCCCTTGGCCCCAGGTTAGCTCCAGCCTATAGGCCCCCACTCCATTCTCAGCTTTTCTGCAGCCTCTAGCAGCGCCTAGGATGCCCAAGAGCTTGAGAACCAGAAGGAGCAGGCTCCATTTTGTCCCAGGACCCAAGGCTGCACTCCCCCACCCCTGGGTGGTGTCCTGTGGCTTCTCACAGCCTGACACCACGTGGTCAAACTTCCTGTGTCTTGCCTCCCCCAGTGTCCCAAGTCCTGGGGCAGATGCGGGTCTCCTCCCATTTTAACCTAACAGTAAATCTAGATGAAGAGATTTACGTGTTCAAAAGATGGGGAAGAGAGTAAAGCAAGAAAATTCAGGAGTAAAGTGGACCCAGAGTTCCTGGGAGGCTGCAGACAGCTGGTACCAGAAGGCCAGAGTACAGATGTTGATCTTTATCTCAAAGAACAAGCAGAGCCAGCAGAGGCAATGAGAAGGCGGAAGCTTTTTACAGTGGCTCCAGTTTGATCTTGAAGAGGGTCAGATCCTTGCGCACCCAGTGTCTGTGGAGCTGGCACGAGGTACAGGAAAAAGGCAGTTCTGGCTTCACAGATTCTCTCACCATGGGTGACATTTCTACCTCCCACACCTATTAGTTTCATCCTTGCCCTGCACTCACTGGCCTTTCAGGTCCCTTAATCTAGCCCCACCCTGGGACAGGCCTTCTGTAAAGACAGGCAGGAAACTACACTTGAGAGAAGTGGTGGCAAATTGGCAGGAAATGAGCAACTGAGCACTGTATCCTGGAACTTCCTATATTTACAAATTTAGCACGAGAATGCTGTGACTTTGTTCTGTGCCCGCGAGGTGACTTGTCAATGTTTTGATTTTCTTTATGGGAGGTGTGGAGCCTAGGGAAGACTCCATTTGGCTTTTCCTGGATTCCCTGGAGGACAACACTAATAGCAAATGCCTACTGCATGCCAAGCAAAATTAGGATATTTTAGAGGCCACAGGGAGCCTAACTCCTATGATAAAAAGAAGTCAATATTATTATTCCTATACTTCATATAAGAAAATAATAATTTTTGCTTCAAAAAAGTTCTATCACCTATTACAGAGCCAATTGACTGAAGACAGCAGGACCCAAACTGCATTCTCTGGTACCCTGTACATTTTACCTCTGTCCTCCAAGCCTCTACCCACGTGGACACCGAATGAGAAGCTTCCTTAAAGGCATAGTTTACTCAGCAGATAACCAAGGCAACTGAACTGGGCAGCTGAGGGATCCTTTGTTGTCTGAAATACAGGCTTTGTTGGGGTCACAGAACTTTCCTGTTATGCTTCTTGTTCCAATCCATTTTCTGCAACCAGTATGCAACCAAGAAACCTGTTCCTTCTCTCTCTAACTGCTCTTGAGGTTGTAAGTCTTATCTTTATTGCCTTCCCTGCTAGAAGGAGTCAATCATTCATGCGTATTTTTGTTAGCTTTTCCCCCTCTCTTTCTCTTTCGACGTTAATTGAGTTACTTCCATGTAATTTTTTACAAAGTAAATTTCCATCCACCTTTAACCACAAATTAGTCATCTCATTGGGCTTTTCGGGGTTATATTAAGTCATTCATCACAGATGCTGCCGATAATAGTTAGCTTAGGCTAAATGTTTCCTTGTTCAGGGTATTTATCACATCCTGTACCTGCCATCCCTGTGAAAATAAAAGGTGGGGAGGGTGTGAACCAGCTCACAGGAGGCCCAAGATAATAAGTGTGAAAGAGCTGGGTAAACTGCAAATGCCTGTACAGTTGTGAATGGTTGTTACTGGCATTAAATTACCCTTGAAAAGGAGAGAGAAGCAGAAATACTCTGGTGCTCCAAGTCATTTGGGGCTGTATAGGTGGAATCTGGTTCCCTGTCTGGGAACCATGATAGTGGGCAAAATATTAGCTTTTTCTAGCTGTTTTTCCTATTTGGAAAATGTAAACTGTGGTCTCTCCAACACAGCTCCCAGGAGACTTAACAGATCATGTTTCTAAAAGTCCCAGACTAGTGAATTTCATCACATTTGCCTTCCGCTCACTCAAGGCACTGAGCTAAAGAGACATCACCAAAACAGAACAGAGCAAAACAAAACAAACAAACAAACAAAACAAACAATACCCATGTGGACAGTCCTCACACATAACGGTTACTTGTGTCTTGGCCAGGTCTGCAAACTGGAACCTCATGTCTTCTCCCAGGAAAAGATATCTTTAATGTACTACCACAGATCTAGACATTTTGACTGTGTTGCTCTAGTTTCACTACAATCATCTTCCACTGTAGCTTTTGGTTCAAGTTACTGTAATGAGGATATGCATTATTTCTCCTGCCTGTAGCTCTTGCTTAAAAATCATTATCAATCACCATGCAGTAGAATATGGCAGCAGTTGCTATCACACTGGAAAGAATATCGGGTGAATCTCACCTTTTTTGTCATAGCCCACAGCCCTGCTACCCTAGTCCTTGGCTTCTCTCTTGCTATGTTCCTTTCCTTTGTAATGCAGCAGTAACTACATAGCTCTCCACAATAACTATGAGGACACTATGGAACCTGGTTCCTGCATATCTGCATAGCTTATGCTTTCTACTGCTTCCTCATTTTATTCAAGCAAAGAAAGCCTCCTCCACTACTATCCTCCCTCTCACCCTGTTTTCCTGCCCTTTCTTGTTGCCCTCTGCATTAGCTGTGTTTGGGTGTTTCCTTAGAGCACCACTGAATGCATGGTGACTAGCTAAGGCAATGAATGTCTTGAGATAATGTAGCTGTTTGATCATCCTACATGGAGAGCTGCAAGATGGAGGTCCAGAAGGATGTAAAGAAGATTTGAATTGAAATCCAGGTACTTCTTGGACTCATGGGGAAGTAACACCGACTCCAAGGCCACATTAGTTCTAAAGATATCATACATGTTTGGATGTCTATCCGGAGAATGACACTATCTTAAGAATGTAGACAAACCAGTAGAGGGTCAGTCTTTCCAGAGATGCTAAAAGCAACTTAACTGTTGTAGCTTCATAGTTTTGTCTCCTCTTGTTCATATGACATATCTGAAACTTTGCGTGATTCTGACTTTTCATGGTCACATTGTAGAATATGTCTTCTATAGTCAAGGTCTTCACATCTCTTCTTGAAGTCTCTGTGCACCATGAATGAGGATTGCTTTCTTTATCGTAAACCACTGGTATTTGGACACACAGGTGCTTATAAAGAAAATAGTACAGTTTTGACATCAACATAACATTTTAACATAATTCTTACTTATGTATTTGTTTTTTGTTTGTGTGTGTGTGTGTGTGTACATGCATGCACACATGTGCCATGCATGTGAAGGGAACAGTGGACCCCAGATGTATGAAATTCTCTGGAACTGAAGTTACAAGCAGTTGTGAGTATCCTTACATGGAGCATTTATGAAGGACTCTCCTTTTTGATTCAGCAAAATACTAAATTTATTTGGGGAATATTAAAAATAACATTATTCTTCAAATCATGCTCTATAATTATAGAATAAAACAGAAGTAATAGATAGTGCCCTTGCCTTTAGGAAGCTTTTACTCAGTCCCCAGATTTGTATATTGTAGATTGTGTTGGGTAGTAGTTTGTGTTTACTGGGTCTGTGAAAGGGAATTACAAAGTTTGATTTTTATAATTTTGTGGATTGCTTCTATTATAAAAGGCAATTTTCACTCTAATTCATTGGATTTCTTAGTGTCATGAAACATTTCTTTATTCCTAAATACCCAACATGATAAAGTGCACAGTTTCCATGTTTTGATGAACACATAACATTGCTTAGAATCTATTTTTAGATACAACACTGTTTCGTGAACAGTTTTTTTTTCTCCTAAAATACAATGCGTTAAAGGAATGCACAATTGAGGCTTATACACAGAAACTTTGTATTCATATTTTCAACCATGCAGTGTTCCTGTTTAGAAAGGTGAGGCACTTCTCTGTCACCCTCAAGCTTCCAAAGTTAACCATGCAGGTCAGCTGCTTTCAAATTGAAGAGAGATAAATTCAGTAGGCAAAGCCTACTGAAAAAATACATGAAAAAGAAGATTTACTGATCAAACTTCAAACCAAGAACAAACCCATTTTCATAGCGGAAGAAACTATGGATCAAACTCTAATTTGGTCTGAGAAGCGAAGAAAGGACTAAAGTAGAGGTGGAGTCCTCTGGAGTACGGGGCACACAGGAGTACAGTGTGTTTCTCTGAAGAGGTAAATCACAGTTGATATAGGAGCTGTCTACAGTATCAGACATCCACTCTTAGTCTTAGAGTGGCTTGCATGTCATGAAGAGTCTTAATTTATGTTCCCTGTTCACAGGCAAATGACTCTGTCACTTGATGGGTAACAGTTTTATAGGTATGATGCAGATAGAAGAGACATAATCATTGTCCTCAAGTAGTTCACATTCTTGATAAGGCAGAAATTAACATGTAACCAAATAGTTATGAAGAAAATGTTATGTTTTAATAATCCGTACTGGAAAAAGAAAATTGACTTATGTGTGTTATAAAGTTACTGAGACTATTGCTGGGAATAGGAGGGTTGAGGTGATGTTCATCCTGCTTGGATGATGAGAATCTCTCTGGGTGGGAACCTGAGGGGAAGTACTCATAAATGATGCCCAGGTGATACAAAGTACTTCACATAATTTTTGTGGTATATAACCATTGACATGGCAGGAAGAAGGTTAATGTGGAAAAGGGAAAAATCATCTGAAATTAAAATCATGTGATATGCAGGGGTCATGTCATGAAGAGCTTTGAAAGCACAATGTATGAGCACAGTGTGATTATGGATTATTTATATTTTTGTTGACAAATCCCTCCCTCTTAATTTCTGTGTGGAGAGAAAACTTTGGGGCTACTATGTGGGAACAGGATTCAAGTCAAGATGATGCCCCTGTACCATTCCAATATTTTGTTGCTAGGGGTAGAATTTAAGGATTGGAGATGGGCCTTGGAAGAAGAACCCATAAGATTAATTGATGGATAGAATAAAATCAGAGAAAAAACTCTAGTCCTGTTTCTAGTTTGGGGCCTACATTAGCTCGGTTGATACTGGCATCACTTTCTGAGATAGAGATCACAGAGCAGTATGGGTTCTGGTACGGACAAGACTGGAATACAGAAACACATGTGAAGTCCCCTTATACATGTATGTGTTGAAACACCAAGAAGCTATGGTATATTGGAGCCTGGAATTCAGGGAAGTCTTTGGGCTTGAAAATCAAATTTGAGAGATTTCCTGTATTGGTATGTCATAATTTGATCTCCATTCCAGTGATAAACACTGTCCAAAAGTTGCATGAAAATGAAAAGGATTTATTTGACTTGTACCTTCAGGTCAATAATATTAGAAGTCAGGGAAGAAACCTGAAGCGGAAACGTGTTGGCAACTTCCTCTCTAGCTCATGCTCATATAGCTTTCTTATAGAGCTTAGGACTACCTATTTAGGGAAAGATGTCACCCACAGTGGTCTGGACTCTCTTATGTCAATCACCATCAATTCAAACTCTTCCAGACATTGCCACAGACTGATCTAATCTGGGAAATCCCTCAATTGAGACACCTTTTAATCAGGTAACACAGAGATTGTGTCAAGTTATTAGTTAATACAACCTAGGATATATTGCAATTAAAGAAAATGAATTACGGAAATCACCAAATCAGAAACCTATTGGAAAAGGCAAGAAGCTTGAAGATGTGGCCAGTGTAAACCCACTGTTGAGAACTGGTGGGCATGGCCAGAGAAGGGCTAAAAGGGGGAAGGTTAGGAAGAAAATAAATTAAAAGGTACATTCTTCCACAAGTTTCTTTCCTACTGTTCCTTGTGAGATTCTATCTTTTTGTCTGGAGTCTACTTGGCAAATCAGGGATCACATGCCATCTTCTCTTTGCTCCATGTTCTTCTGTTGAATGTTGCATGTCTTCAGTTTATTCTTTTGGCCTAAATTCACCTTGATTAATATTTCTATGACCTTCAATTTCTTGCTCTGAGTTGAAATTTGTTTAGCAGCTTACATTGAGGATCTGTGGGTTCATGATATAAAATGGGTCTTCTGAGCTAGAATCAGACTTTCAAGAAAATAATAAAATGAAACAAAATAAACAAAAAGAATATTTTCTATAACACTTGGATAATCTGTTATAGTCATTTATGTTCCTATCCAATAGGCACTATTTTTCTGCATGCTTTATTGGCAGAAAACTCCCAGCTTTATGTTGGAGAAATTTAGAACAAAATGGCTTACATTAAAGTCCCTATAGAAGACTCATAGATCTATGTATTTATGCCTGTGTGAACATATTAGTTTCTTATAAGACAACAATGACATAGAAATAATAGGAAGAATGACAGATTACATTACATTGAGGAATGCTAAAGTCAATTTAGGCTTACAGAGTTAAAGACATTATGAAGTTCATATAATATGCTGGAAAACTGTACACCAGACTTGAATTTGATTGACTTTAGATATGCTTTAAACCAGTGCTCAAATAACCTGAGAGACATTTTAACATGTACATTCTAGCAGATGTTTCTTCATGCTCGTCTGGCTTCTGGATAATGGTAATACTGTGGAGCCATTCTGAGTATCCAGACTCTGAGCCCTTCCCAACTTGGTGATATATTCTCAAGGTTATGTATATTATGCAAATGGTACAGAGACTTTAGGAGAAGAAACACAAGCATCTCAAAAAATTCCAAGTTACTTTTCTAGAGCTCATTTCTAAAAGTCTGATCATATTTCCACAACACTTCACTCTCTAATAAAAAGGAGAGATTTCTATTATTCTGGATTTTGTGATGGAGTTCTTGTACAGGCTGAATAAAAACACTTAGTAATCACATTTTAGCTAAAACCTAAATCTGGGAGATAGAAAATTACGTAGTTGGGTCAGGACTCTCCTATCAGGCACCTTTGAGCATGGCATCAAGTGAAACCTTCTCTAACTTTTTCAGGCTTCACAGTAAATCACATTTAGAGTGAGAATAGTAAATTTTTCCTGAGCTCTTTTTTTCTTAGCTGAACCTGTCTTTGTTACAGCCTTATCTCCCCCTCCTTCACCTGCTGTAACACAGGCTGAAGGGTTGTGCTTAACCAAGGCAGGATGGAAAACCCTGGTAGTTAAAAGATTTCACCAAGGTGACCCTGGGAATCAGAGATGAAAGAAGGAAGAGGACCTTGTGCTCCTGACTTCTTGCTCACAGCTATCTATCTATCTATCTATCTATCTATCTATCTATCTCTCTGCTCTACCTGCTCTGCCACCATGGCATTCATGCTTCCCAAGAAAAACAGAAAGGTAATCGAAGGGATGATGTTAAAATCCTTTAAAATTTCTTTAAAAAGAGGGGGATATGAAAAATAAGTAATAACCAAACTGCACTAACTTGTTCCCTCCAAGCAAGCAGAGTGTTTGATTCTCCACAAGTCACTGAAGCTGGATTTCATTTTTTTAAAATGTCTAGAATATAACAGGTATTTTAACAAATCAACTATGTTCATTTTATTCACAACCAAACAATGACAGTATCAGTCTGGGGTCAGTCACGAAGAAGCTGTAGGATACAAGGATAGATATATATGGATAAACAGAAGTATCGGGTGTGTTACAGGCCACTGGCCTTGATTGTGAAGCTAGTTTAGAAGAGTGTGTAAGACTGTCCTCCTATGCACAGAGAGGCAATGAAGAGGGAAGGTCATGAGCATGCTAGATGAAACCCCTGTAGCATACACTGAGCCCCACTTCTGTTCTTACTACTTTGAAGGTCATAGCAAGGATGTTTTATAGAAACTGGAAGAATGCAAGAACTTTGCAGAACTGGAAGAATACTGCTGTACTTACCTCTGAGCATGAGTCATATAAATCAAAGGAGCGACTCACAGGAAATGGAGAAATTGCAGACCTCGCTGATGCTTAGGTCAATTAAGAGAGTCATTAGGTCAGATATAAAAATGTGAGCTATACAATTGGTTTTCTTTGATGCTCTAGAGTCCCCCAAGATTCTTTCTTATGACTCATGCTCACTGAAAAACACAGGAACTGAAATCTTGGGAAAGTAGCTTATTGCTGTGGGTAGATAACAAAACTAGCTAATTTAGTAATATGTAAATCAATTTGAAATCATATCACCTACAATTATAGTGTGACAGAAAATTAATTTGTCGGAATATGCAGCTTTCTTAAAGGTTGATGCTGAGGTCTACAAACTATGGAATCAAAGTCTATCTATACGTATACCTGTGTTAGTTTTCAACCAGAGAGGAATTAAACTTTAATTTCTCAAGTATTTCTGGGCTTGTGCAGTTGTTCCGCAAGTCAAGGATAATCCAGACCCTGATATCCTTCTGTTCCAACATCTTTCGCACCTAATTCTTATCTCTGGGATTACAGAATATTTACTCCATCCCCTGACACTGATAAACATTCTAGTTCTAAAGGAGGAGGAAAGGCAAACACAAAGTTCGTAGGGCTGAGAAACAAGCTTTCCTAGAATTAAGCAGCAGACTATCGCTTGGGTCTGTGATGGACAGAACAGTATCACATGGTTACTTTTAGTGTCAAGGAGGGCAGGAAATGGGATATTTTTCCTTATAAATATACTAGGGCTCCACTATAGTAACAGAAGATGAAAGTCTAAAAACAAGAAGATTGGCAGAAAGTTTCTAGAAAAGGGACGTTAGCTTTTTGGTGCATGGTAGTCTTGGCACAAGTGAATGAAGAGGCAGTGTTGGGTTATATTTAGATGCAGAACAAATAGATTCAGCAGTTTGTGCATGCATGTGTGCGTGTGTGCGTGCGTGTGTAAGGGGTTGGTATAAAGGAGAAAACCTCTATCTCAAACTCAACCAGTGATGTTGTAGGAAGAGCCAAAATCCGGTGTCACATATTGTTTCACACATTGTCACACAGCTTCAAAATCTGCTTCTCATCAGAGATGTGACTTAGGGTGACTTAGGGTTTCACAAATTAAAAATAGGATAATGGTGCTTGTATTCTAGCTTCCCTAAGCGGTTACCACTTGTTTGGATTCAGCAGACAAACAGCACATATAACATGAAGCGCTAAGGCAGGACCCTGTACACATTGTTTTTGCTCAGTATGTAATCTCTTTCTGAGTTAATGGGGAAATGTAGGACAAATATATTATTCAGTCTAAAACTGTTGGGTTTCTCTTGATGTTGGCTTCTTCCCCTAGGCCTTGTTGTCATGTTTTTTGTTAACCTACATTTGAGTTTCTCTTTAAGATTTCTGACCAGGATTCTGGTCATTTTCTGTGTTGAATCATTATGTAAGGCAGGTAAATTATTCTAAAGTCTATGAAAAATATGATAGATGCTGCAACAGCCTAAAAAATAAAATAAAATAACAGGCGTTGGAGGGAGGAGGAGGAGGAGAGAAGGAGGAGGAGGAGCAAGGGAAAAGAGGTCATGAGACAGAGAAAAGAGGTTGAGGGGGAGAAAAAGAAGAATGACAAAGACACCAAGAACAGTAGAGAGTATGAAGGAAGGTATTTTCCTTAAGTTTCAGTCGTGAAACCACGAGGACTGGAAACAAAGACCTTGCACCTTAAATGAAACTCCAGGGACCTCTCTTGGTTCATCCTGCTTTTCACTCAGTGCTTTCAGTGTAAGTCAGGACTCAGAGGCATCTGCTGAGGAAGCATGCTGGATTTGGCACCTGATAGGAAGACTGTCAGGTTCTCCTGTCATGCCATACACTTAGAAAGCCACCTGTCATCGGGCTGATCATAGAGCTTTTCCCTGATGACTAATGGGTAGTTTTCTTTAATCTCCTGAAACCTCTGATCAATTATCTGCTATTTAAGCCAATCAAGGAAGTTGAGATATGGCATGTAATTAGCTTTCTGAAAGTTACCTACCCATGGCATCATTTGGCAGAGAGTCCTGAAGTGGCACTCAGGAAAGAGCTGGCAAATGCAGAAAAAGTGGAGGAGATGCAGAATACAGGTGAAAAGAAGGATGAAAGGCATCCGGGATGATTTGTGTTCCCAACCCAGCAGGGAGGTCAGAGGTCCAATTCCTGTGCCTCCTGTGAACAGTGATCTTGTGTTTCTATATCACTCTTGCATCATAATTAGACTATAGCCTAGCATATGGCCTCAAGTCTCCACTTAACATCAGTGTGCTTACAAGGGGCAAGACAATGGAGGGATTGTGAAGATTTGACGTTGTAAATTTCAGGTTATCACAGGTGAAGGCTTTAGCTTCAGTCATTCACCATCATTACTGTCTGGGTGAAAGTTTTTCAATGCTTTTGTTCCTGTTTGTTTGTTTGTTTGTTTCCCAGAAGAATTTCATTTCCTCTCTCTGCTAATGCCAGGGTGCCCTTGTCTCAGTGCTTGGCTTTAACACATTGTGAGTGCTCAGCCCTGTCCTGGTGCCCTCCAGTCATCCATAGCTCCTTATCTCTTCCATGGAGTCCTCTGGAATGCCTCTTCTGACCTGTGAGGGGGTGACTGCCTCTCAGAAGGGTACCTCGATCTTTCACACTACTTCTTCAGCTGTGGTATTTCAAAGGTCTACTTCACTGATGGCCTGGAATATTTGACTGGTGTGTGAATTTCCTGGGGCTTCTGAAACAAAGAACCATAACTGCCTCTGCTATGAGCAGCACACACTTATCTTCCTGCAGTATTGGAGGTCAAAGTCTAACTGGCACCAGCTGAATCCTCTAGATCAGGAGCCACCCCTTGCCTTTTCCCACTTCTAGGCATGATTTCTCTGCTTTGATTCTTGGTCATCTAAGAGCTAGAACCTTATCTTACCTTAATTACAACTTCAAAATCATTTTACCACGGGAACTTACATAAAAATTTTAGGATATACGTATATTACTGGAAGCCATAGAAGACAAAAGTTCTGCCTCTTTTAACTATAATGGATCAAACAATCTCCATTCCCAAGTTCATATGTTGAAGTACTAACTTCCAATATCTCAGAGTGTGACTCTGTTTGGTGAAGGAGTCATTGCACAGGTTATTTTAAAATGAGTTCATTTAGGTGGGTCATGATTCTGTATAAATATTGTCCTTAAACAGATGAAATTCTGACCCAGAAATAGATGCAAGGTAAAGGATTTGAAGACAGGAAGACAGTGCCATCTACAAGTCAAAGAGAGACATCTTAAATTCAAACTTGAGTCCTTGAAGGTTGAAAAATAAAATTTTTGTGGTTGTGGTTGAAGCTACTCAGTCTCTGGTACTTTGAAGCAAGCTTAGCAACCAGTACACATCTCATAGCTTTTATTTAATTTAGTAAGCATACAATGAATTATTCATCATTGTTTTTGACTGATGGGTTTATTTGTTATTGTCATGGACTGATGGAAAATGAGAGGCACTTCCAAGGATGTAAGAATTGAACATTCTTGGTCTATTGAATGGTAGGGGCCAATTTCTTATGTGTAATACATAGTCTCTTCTAGGAATTTTTGTTCCTAGTGTGAGATGTTACTGACCATGTGATTTGGAGAAGATTGCCTCATCTATCTGGGCTTCCATGTCTTATCTGTGAGTTGGCAAGAAAAAAGATGAGGGTCAGCATGGTAACAGAGAGTTTGTCTCTGATTACATACAAGGGTTTGGATCAGAAGTTGACACAGTGATGACTCAGTGTCTTAGGTAATGTTCAAGTTGATATGAAGAGACACCATGACTATGACAACTCTTATAAAGGAAAACATTTAATTATGGCTGGCTTACTATTTCAGAGGTTTAGTCCATCATTACAATGGCACGAAACATGACAGACTGCAGGTACGGGTAGTGTTGTAAAAGTAGTTGGCTGGCAGTTAGCAGGAAGAGAGAGAGAGAGATAGAGATAGATAGACAGAGACAGATATAGACAGAGAGACAGACAGACTGGGTCTGCCTTGAACATTTGAAACCCCAAAGTCTACCTCTAGTGACACATTTCCTCCAACAAGACCATGTCTTCAAATTCCAGTAGTCCAACTTCCTAAGGACCAAGCACCCATATCTATGAGCCTATGGAGGACATTCTTATTCAAACCACCATATTCATTAACTAATTATTATTGTGTTATGTGCTTTCTATAAGGCGTGTAAATACTGTCAGTTCCTAGACTAGGCACTCCTCACTTAGTATAGCATCCTGTCTTCTATGCATCTTTCCTTGCATGCATTCCCTAAAAGCCCCTGAGAACCACTGCATGCCAGACTTGTTAAACTAATTATGTAGTCTTGTTTGTTTGTTTTCAGTGTGCCATCTGAACCTTCACTCACCACTGCAGGGCAGAGTCATTGTCGTACCCTCCTTATCTGGTATAGAGCCTGACAAAATTAATGTTCCAAATACACTTTTCAGGGTCAATGAGATGGCTCAACACATGACAATGTGCATTTGCTGCATAAGCCTGAAGATCTGAATTCAATCTCCAGAACCCATGTAAGGTGGAAGGAAACAGGAAACTCTACAAGATTGTCTTATGCTGTTCACAGACAGTCATGGTATACATTTATGCTCCCCCCATCTCTCACAGAGAGAGAGAGAGAGAGAGAGAGAGAGAGAGAGAGAGAAGAAAAGACAGAGTTGTAGTACCTAAATGACCACATTACATTAGAGTGCAGAAAAGACAGAGAGAGTTGTAGTAACTAAATGACCACATTACATTCTGGGCATTATTTTGTTTACTGTCCAGAGTGAGAAGGAGCCATCCATTGTACCATTGTCTTGTTTGTTTGTGATGGGGTGGACAGACATCACCATGAGGGCTCTCAACAGGTGCAGTATGAATTTTTACCAGGCTCCTTAACATGTATACAAAATAAAAAATAGTCATAAAGTGTTGCTCTCTGGTCCCAACATACACTCTCTGTCCCATCTTCCAAAATTATAGATAGAGAATGATAGTATTTGTTTTTTAAATTTGGAAGCAGGTGATGTCACTGTTTGGACTAAAATGTAAGTGTCAGGTCCTTAGTCGGCTCAACATGAGCTGAGTTCTGAGGAGAAGCTGGCACTAGTGTGCCTACTACAGCCTTGGCACCTATCTATCTTGTTAGGCTCCTCTGGGGTATGTTCTCCTTCTGGAATCTGGAAAAGTGTAGGGTGTTTTTTGGTCCTGATCCACAATCTATAGCACCATGAAAACATCATGATGCTTTTAGCTCACAAGTCTATAGTGAGTTTTAGTTTCAGTTACAAGAATATTCTATACATAAACTC
Organism: Rhynchomys soricoides; assembly: GCA_019843965.1. Lineage (NCBI taxonomy): Eukaryota > Metazoa > Chordata > Mammalia > Rodentia > Muridae > Rhynchomys > Rhynchomys soricoides. The sequence goes on along the minus strand of JADRCH010000051.1, from coordinate 844,051 downwards.
ATGGTAATAAGGAAGATGACAGTATATGACTTCATGGAGGAAGAGCTAAGGTCAAGGGAGGTAAAACAATGTGTCTCACATGCAGTGTGAGGCACTGATCCAAGTTCACTTTGTCTTCAAAGCCCATTTCTGTCTCTCAACAAAGCAGGTGGTATGTACCACATTGCTAATGTATTTTTAATTGAATATATCTTAAAGTTACAAATGGCTTAAATGTCAAGTTATACACATAGACAGTACTCTGAAGAATGTCATGAGAAGGAAAGAAGCAAAACTCCACACTGCGAACAATATGGGTCCAGAAACAAGCTCTTGCTACAAGCCAAGGGAGGAAAGCAGAAAAGAGAGGAAATAGAGGATGATTGGGGTAGAGGCAATTGTAGATGTTTAGTAGACATCAATTCAGTTGGAGAGGTATGGAGAAATGGTTTAATGGGTAAGAGAGTTTACTGCTTTCACAGAGGACCTTGGTTCAATTTCTTTCACTAACCAGATAGCTCATAACTGCTTGCTACTCCAGTTTCAGTGGAATTCTTTCTGAATTCCACAGACTCCTGCACACACACAACATACATGAACTTATGGAAGTACATACACATACCAAGAAAAATAAATAATACAATAAAAAAGAGTAACTTTGGAATTTTACTCATAATTAGTGACAAGAACTGAGATATGTTGTATCCAGCCAAGGTAACATTAACACTATAAATACAGTCAAAGCAGCAATAAATCTGACCAGAATATGTTAATACAGACCTTATTCTAAGCAAAGCAACATGTTTAAAGTTCTATAACAACTAATTCTGCACAAAAGCTGCATAATATTGTTCTGTATATAGGAAAGCTAACATTCCCTATGCCTGTAGCTTATGCCAAGGTACTTATTCATGGAAATTCAGACAGGGATTGAACCTAGATATTTAAATTTCCCAGCATGCACTCCTCTTCCCCCTATGACTTTCCAGAAGGCAAATGACCTCTATTCATGAACATTGTGAAAACTGTATGGATTCTGGAGAGTCTTTTCCTGTAGAGAGTATGAATATGTCACAGTATTGCAGATGACAGTGAGCTTCATCCTTGAAGGTGCTTGTGATCAATATCACATCTATATTCATGTCAGGACAGCATGCTTCATTCCTGCCCACAATGAAAACTGGCATTTTCATGGCTATTTTGTTTTATAATCAACAGAAACCCACATGAAGAAGTGCACAAGTGGAGTCTTTTTTGAAATTATTTCAGTATGGTTTTCTCAATTATTGAAAGCTAAATATTTAATGAAGTACAATTTACAAACTACGAAATACATCTATTTAAAGTGCACATTGTGATGAGCATGATGTACACATTCCCATATTATGGACACACGTTTTCAGCAACCCAGAAACTCTACTATTAAGTTGTCTTACAGAGACAGATACCCCTGATGTGCTCCTACAGGCTCAGGTTCAGTGGTTAGGCAATACTCACTAAAAGGGTACTCTACAATTTGCTAGAAGTTTCTTAATGGTAGATATAAATTAATTTCTAATTTTCCCTACAATAAATTAAAATCTAGTGAAAATTCTCTGATAACACCTCTGGTAATAACTTTGGTCATTACTCAGGCATGGAAATGTTTTAAAGAATGTAGAGTTTTAAATGAAAATTTGAATACTTGCTCTCCAATTGTTGGCACATCCTAGGGTCACCTCAGATGTGAAGCCATAGATCAGCCTTTGAAGAAGAATTCTTCCTCTACACTGTTCGTACTTACTTTGCTTATGATGAAACAGAGGCTGTAAGAAGGATGGTGACAAGCAGAAGGGTAGGGCTGCAGGGAGCCCAGATTTAGGATGACAAATAGATCATTCTTGGCATAGGAATCTCTCCCAGACTTACTCAGAGGACATGACCTTTTATAAATACTGAATGAATACCCTAATAGATTTCTTACTGATTTTAAAAGTAGCTTCTTATGAGCAATAATTTTTGGTTAAAATTCAATGTATTTATTAGAAATTTGCAATCCAAAAGATCTAAAAAAAATAAATAAAAGTTTATTGTGGTTCTGGGTTCACCTTCTTCTCTGGTGATGTCCAGGCACTGCTGTACACTGGGAGAGGAAGAATGGAGCAAAATCTGGAATGGGTAGGTCCTTAGAATTTTGGTCTGACAGTGAATTACAGGGTTGGAGCGGTATGGGAACACTTCTCTGAAAATTTGTGGATTTTAGTGTTACAACTCTCTTAGATGGTATTTAATGAAACAGCCTTTGGATATACACTTTATTTGGATAGAATCAAGGGCTGTATATATGAATCTTGGAGACTGAGAAAGAGTTCTTTGGGCGACATTTCATTGGCTGAAGGTTAAGGGTCCGGGGATACCATTCCAGGAACCCAGGTGCTAATTGAGCAGGTTCTTATAGAACCTTTAGAGAGGAAGTAGAACCTATAATTTTGCCAGGGACTATGTAACAATCCTTAGGTAGAAAATTGCGAGTCAGGCACCCCAGATCAGGTGAAGAAGAGGAAGCCCCACTAAGGAACGGGAGTCTTCCATTTTGTATTGAGCTTAGGAAAGCTGTCCAGACATGGTAGATTACAACATTTGTAGCAAGGTTAAACAGTTAATATTTTCTTCAACATAAGTTGTTCAAGTTCTAGGTTACCATTTTTCTTCTTTTGAATGACAGGTGTGGGCAATGGTGTACTTTTTTCCAATGTTAAGTATCTTAAAATGAACAATTTCAGTGGGTATTATAACCATTGTAGGAAACATTTCTATAGCCACATTGTGCCCAGTTACTCAAGCAAGAGTATATTTCAATATAGAAGGAATCAATTTATGCCCCCCCCCATTTCCATTTCAGGTAGACAATCACTTCCAAGGGAATCTCAGAGGAAGCACTGTTTGTCTTCCGTATCCATGATTCTATCTTCAAGCATTCAGTCTAGTGTGGATGGAAAATAATCCCAACCAACATTACATTAGTGATGAAGATGTAACTTTGGAGGAAAAGTTTTAGGAATCAAAATTGGGTGTGGCTTAGGGTAGACCAGTACTCTGTCACTGGGATACAACTTACATTTCCATGTACTCATTGTTCTCTAAATCAGAGAGATTCTTGAAATTTTCCACTTGGACTTTTTCACCTGAGAAACTTGTACATAACCCCAGTATATAGGTATATAGAATAAACAATTATGTCAAGAATTTACTGATAACTTATTAAGAAAATATTGCTAAGACAGGCCATTTGTATGTATGTAATTTTACCATTTATTAAAGCAGATAAATTGAAGGCTAATCAGAGGATTGTTTACATTTACAAGAAGATGTCATGGCTGAATATTTGATACTGCCAAACAAGACAGGTGTAATCTTGGAGATTGGTTCTCAGATCAGTCTAGCCAAACAGTGTGCTGCAGTTTCACAGAGAGACTCTTTCTCAAAATATAAGTGAGGAGCAAAAGATTTCAAACTAGGTCCCTATGACAGGACTGTTTTTCATTTTTTTTTAAAGAAAAAATAATGTTCTATGGATTCTTAGTTACCAAAAGGTCTACCACAATTCTCCAGAAATGTATCAGAAAAATTTGAGTTGATGTATGCTGAAGGGTATTTAATGAAGTATATTCTGGTATAGAGAAAAATCAAAGAAAAGAAAAGCATTGCAACACTATTTAATATAGTACATCAAATAATACAGTCAAATAAAGTGTATTGTATGTACACAATGAAATGTTAATTATGAAACTATGAAAAATAACAAGTCTATCTATATACTAATATATATGCATCTATATACATATGTATACATATACATACATGTATCTGTATTCTTATACAAACATAAGAATTGGTTGATTAGGTTAAAACTAGGTTAACTAAGTTAATGAGATAGTTTGATCTCATGATCATAATTACACTAAAATAGTAATGGGGAGGAATAAAGGGTTCTTCTCAACTAACAATTCGCAAAACAAAACAACTCAAAAAGAAAGAAGATATGAAACTTCTGTCACTATATGCCATGAATTACCAAGCATATATTTGGGGATTAAAATTTGTGAGGCATTTGTGTAGTCATCCTTATATGTTTGAGCTTAGTGTAGGAGCTGCTTGTGTCCAAGAAAAATTCTTCAAGGAAGCATACTAGTTACATGGATATAGAAAGGTGAGATTAGAAAGTGTCCATTTTCAAAAGACAAACAGTGAGTTAGACAGAAACCACTGAATGAAATGTTTGTGGAGACAATGAAACAATCAGTACTTCCCACCTCAGCTCACTGGCTGATTTTTGCAACACTGATAATTGCAGATAATTCTGAAACTCTAAACCAGCTCCACTTGAGAGTCAGCTTATAGAGTTCAGTCCATTATCATCATTGTGGGAAGCATGTCAGCATCCAGACAGCCATGGAGCTGGAGGACATAAGAATCCTACATCTTGATTCAAATGTAGCCAGAAGGAGACACTCAACCATTGGCAGCCAGGATGAGGCTGTCTTCCACATTGGGCAGAGCCTGAGCATAGGAGCTTCAAAGTCCATGCCCGCAGTGACATACTTCTTCCAATAAGGACACACCTCTTACTAGTGCCACTCCCCAGGCCAAGTATATTCAGACCACTACACTCACAAACTTTCATCTGAGGGTAAAAACATGAACTAGAATGTTCCATATGAATTAACTTCTAAATGACACTGACCTGCATACAAACTTCCATAGATTAATAGACACAGAGGTTTGGCAGACACATTACAGTTTATGCTTTATAGATATATTTTTAAAATGACCATAAAAGATATTATAGAGATGAATGAAACAATTGACTCAACCTGAAAATTTTCTCAGAGGTTTTGAGTTCAAGTAGTTGATGTGTTGATTTGTCAGTCAACTCATTGCATGTCTATTTTTTACTATGCTTCCTTATGTTTGGGTGTGTGCACAAACACATGCACACCGTCATGAGTACATGTGTGCACATGTGTGCTAGCGCACACTTGTGGAGGTAAGAGGACAATTTGTGGGAGCCAATACTCTCCTTTTTACTATGTAAGTTCTGGAAGCCAAACTCAGGTTTGCAGGACTGGCAGCAAGCACCTCTATCCACTGAGCCATATTGCTAGCCTTCATATAATTTCTTCTAAATTAACCTACTTTCTAATAAATGTTAAAATAATGTATTCTCTGGAGTGGCTTCAGTTGTGTCTTTGTTCAGAAGTATGACTAACCATTATTATTTTGCATCATGAGTTTTGCTATGCCCAGGACTCTTAAAAAAGGACAAGAGCTTGATGGGTTTTATTTTTGACTTTTTACCAGATTCCTGAGTCAAAATTCACACACTGAATTTTCGTATTAAGTGCAGGTTTAACCACTCTATCACCTGGTAGATATCACCTGGTTCTAAACTTTGATGGTAGTTCTGTCCATTCCTGTGTGACACTGGCCATTTCATCCTAGCTTAGGGTATGCATTTGCACATAATATAGGGATGCCGTTGAAACAGGGTGAGGTACAACGAGAACCTTGCATGACTTGGCATGTGTCGGTTGGTCAGTTCTTGCTATACTCATAGCAGCCTTGTTCAGTTCTTCCATTCTCAAGACCCATGATAATTACTGACAATGTAACCACATTACCTAGGAATGCCTATTGATTTCTATTTGTGTGATTGCTATTGTCAAACTATATCTAGAATTTTATTTTTATGCTATGTCTTAAAATCCAATGAAGGTTATTGAGGGGGGCAAATCTGGAAGAATCCAATTATAGTAAGAGAAAGTAAACTTATAAATAATAAACATAGTGTCATATGAATTTTCTAATATCATTTTAGTTTAGTCAGATTGAAATTTAAAAATAATAGGTAACCCAGAATCTTTCTGTTGTTGTTTTTAAATTTAAAACAGATATTTTGAGGAAAACACCAGCTCTTTCTTTACATACTAACCTGAAGTTGTGCTTCTGCTTTTCCTGGTTTTCTTGTTCTTTGACCTGGATAACAAAATGTTTCTTGGTAAGGTTTGATTGCCAAGATAGGTACTCACCTGCTTGACTAAAAAAAAAAAAAAAAGTGATTTCCAGAACTCCACATTATATCTATGGCTATTGCTGAGATACACACAGACTTTTCATTCTGAGAAACTACTCAATAATAGCAATTTGGGTGAATCCCATATAACTAGAGAATAATGTTTTCATGTCTCTCTTCATGCTCTAGGGTAAGGCTGGGTTATTGCTTAATTTTCAAGTAAAGTTACTGAGATTTGTTGTATTTATTCAAGAACAATCTTGTATTTGAGTATTTTTCTTTAAGCTAGGTCAAGTTAATGTGTTCAAGCACCAGGGCTTTTGGATAATCTTCAAATGTGAGGTAAAATATAATTTGGGAAATGTTCTCTTTATTTCCTATCCCTACTTATCTTCAGGAAGAGTTTCATCAATAGCATCTAGTGCAGTATTACAAAATGCATAGCTGAATGCTATGTCAGAGATTTTCCACATAGGAATGATTCCCTTCTTCTTTTTCCTGTTAAACTATCTTTTACTCATTTTTTGCTGTGCAACTAAAATACCCTTTCTTTCAGGGAGTATCCTATATTTATTTCCTTGTCTGATAGAACAAATACCACAAACACAGTACCTAAAGATAACATAAACTTATCCTTTTATAGTTGTACTGGACAGATTTTCAAATCTAATATCCCTGGAGCCTACTCAAGTGTAAGTGGCCAATGTTCCCTCTGGAGTTTTCCATGAGCTCTACAGACTCCTTTTGTCTGACATGGCTGTTGTAATCTCTCTTGTGGCAATTTCACTAATGTCATCAAATGTCCTTTCTAGTATCTGAGTATCAAGTCTCCCTCTGCCTCACTTTTGGAAACAGTGGTGATTGTGTTCAGACACACCTCCCTGATACAAAATAATTCATTCATTATAATTGATCATCTAATTTTATCACATCTGTGGACCTATTTTCCCTGAATAAGGTAACTTTTACAAGCTTAAGGTCTTTATAGCTGATAGTTTCTGGAAGTTTAATTCAGCATATTATACTTTTATTAATTCTTTGTTTCCAACCCAAGCTTGTCTTCAGAGTCTGGATTATGGACCTTTTATATAAATTCTGATTTAAAATTTTGTTTATTTTTCTTAGGATATATCTAGTAATTATTATAATGAGGGCAATAGTTTTATTGATGACAGCTAAAACAAGCTAGTTGGTTACAATGTGTTGGTCATCAAGATATCCATAAATCCCAGCTAATTCATGAAATAGTTTTAAGAGATAAGAATGTTCAGTATAAATTTTCACATCACAAAACTAAAATAGAATGTATGGTAAGTGAGTATGAGTTGAACTTCGAATCCAGATAGTTCAATCCAAAACATGTGTAGTGTTGTACCACAAAAGACTTGTACACTATTTCTCTCCACTTTATTTTAATGTCCTAGAAGCTAGTCAGTATCCCCAGCTACTAGCACACATTTTATTTTCAACTGTGTTTGGTAAACTGAATTTGGAGGCAGACTTTATGCTGGCTTTGCCCTTAACTTGAAGTGGAAATTTCTGGTTTCTCTGGGGATTCAGTTGTGTCATATGATGTTGTTCTGAGAACTGTCTTATGGCAGGATGTTTTGCTGAAAACAGACATTTGGTATTTTTCTGGAAAAGGGGCATTTGATGTTTTGCTAGAATGGATGCTTGGGAGGACATGTGATGTTTGGAAAGGTTATATGTATAACCCAACCAATAACTTGGTATTGTTTGCCTTGCTACTCTTTGCTGGTCTTCATTGGGCTTTGCAGACATTAGTCTTCAATGTTGATGCTGTGGCATTGGTTCACCTTGCCTTCTTCAATGATCATAATTGTTGCAACTTTGTAGAGAAAAATGCACCAAAGAACTTCTCCTGATATTCTGGCAGCTACTTGCCACTTCAACAGACTCTGAGCAATTGGCAGAGCCTCAGTTACTTCTGAATCAAGCAGCCATTACTGATTTGTTTAAGGTGTTTGCAAATGGGTTGAGTTACTGTTGCTGATTCATGTGAACTGAAATGCTAATACTCTGATATCAAAGATTGGAATAGCCCCAACGAACTATTTTTATGGTTGGTAGTTAAGACTTTGAGAGTTGCAAAGGTCCAGCTTATTTGACTCTGTTAGTCTTCAAGTAGAGTTCCTATCTGCTTCCATGTCTGTAATCCTTCCTCTCATTCTTCCATTAGAAAACATATGCAGGCTAGACCTAGACCTCCCTGCACATATATAACAAATGTGCCAATTGGTCTCCATGTGGGTCCTGAACAACTGGAGCAGAGGCTATCCCAAAAGATGTTGCCTGTACGTGGGATGTATTCTTTTGCTGCCTTGTCTAGCATCAATGGGAAAAGAAGTGCCAAGATGGGCTGGGGATACCCATGGAGGCAGGCACCTGCTCAGAGGAGAAGGGGAAGAGGTATGTGGGAAGGATTGTGGGAGGTGGTGACTGGAAGGGCAAGCAGGATGTAAACTGAAGAAGTAAAAAAATAATAATGATAAAATTATACTTAAAAAGAACCATTTCTAAACAGTTCCACATCCTCCTTTTCTCTATTAACATTTCCACTATGTCTGGTTGGTAGTGAGCTAGACAGGATGTTAAAGCATTTAAGAACCTTATTAAAAAGGGGTTCTAAGTCTACATTAACTAATATGTAACTTCAGGTGTATCTGGTAAACTTCTTGAGTCTAAACTGTTTAATTATGATGTTAGGTGTTTAATGATTACTAAGTCTTCAACACTTTAAGAGAGAATCACATTAGAAAGTCACTTGAGGCTTAAACTTTGGCTGTTGGATCAAGTCAAGTGATATATTCATTTGACCTGTATTATTGAGAATACTAAGAGTGTTGTCCAAAGGACACTGTAAATAGGACAAAATGGCAAGCAACAGATTGGGAAAAGATCTTTACCAATCCTATGTCTGATAGAGGGCTAAAAGAATTCAAGAAGTTAGACTCCAGAGATCCAAATAACCCTATCAAAAGATGGGGAACAGAGCTAAACAGAGAATTCTCAACTGAGGAAACTTGAATGTCTGAGAAGCACCTAAAGAAATGTTCAACATCCTTAGTCATCAGGGAAATGCAAATCAGAACAACCCTGAGATTCCACCTCACAACAGTCAGAATGGCTAAGATCAAAAACTCATATGGTGACAGCAGATGTTGGCGAGGATATGGAGCAAAATGAACACTCCTCCATTGCTGGTGGGATTGCAAGCTGCTACAACCTCTCTGGAAATCAGTTTGGTGGACCCTCAGAAAAATGAACATAATACTACCTGAGGACCCAGCTCTTCCACTCCTGGGCATATACCCAGAAGATATGCCAACATGTAATATAGACACATGCTCCACTATGTTTGTAGCAGCCATCTTTATAAATAGCCAGAAACTGGAAACAGCCCAGATGTCCCTCAACAGAGGAATGGATACAGAAAATGTGGTACATATACACAGTGGAATACTACTCAGCTATTAAAAACAATGACTTCATGAAATTCTTAGGCAAATGGATGAAAGTTGAAAATATCTTCCTGAGCATGGTAACTCAGTCACAAAAGAATGAACATGGTATGTACTCACTGATAAGTGGTTATTAGCCCAAAAGTTAGGAATATCCAAGAGTCACTTCACAGCAACCATTTGGCTGAGCGTGAGGTCCCAGATGGAGGACTTGGAGAAGGGACTGAAGGAGCTGAGGGAGTTGGCAGCCCCAAGTAGGGAGAAACAGTGTCAACTGGCCTCACCCCTCAATGCTCCCAGAGACTGTATCACCAACCAAAAAATACAAATGGAGGGACTCGTGGTGCTGGCCACATATGTGGCAGAGTTGGGTCTTGTTAGTCATGAGGGGGAGGAGAGGCCCTTAGGCCTGAGGGTGTTAGATGCCCCAGTATAGGAGAATGCCAAGGAGGGGAGAAGAGAGTGGGTGGATGGGTGGGAGGGGGAATACCCGCATAGGGGAGGGGGAGGGAATAGGGAGGCTCCAAAAGGGAGATCTGGAAAGGGGGAAACATTTGAAATGTAAATAAAGTATCAAAACATATATAAAAAAGAGTGTTGTCCAGTTGGTTAAGAGGTTAACACCTTCCATAGAAGTCAATATGGAATGATCATTTTCCTGAAGCATTGGAGGAATGCCAAAGGCATCAGAGACATCTAGTTTCCCAAGATGGGCAAGTCCCTTTTACTGCTGGAGGAAAAGAGATCTTTTTATAAGGACTTTATCAGGAGACAGAGCTTTGATTGCCTATTGTCCTTGCAGCCTAGCAACAGAATCTATCTACTTACATGACCTAGCCACCTAATATTACTTATACATTATAATGAATATTACTTATTCATTATAATGAATATTACTGAATCAGGGTGTGATTCAGTTTGTGGACTTAGTTCACATTCCTGTAAGATACCTTATAATGCATGAAAGTAATTAGACTCAACACTATAAAAAAATTAACTCCAGATGCAAAAGTTGCTTGTGCATACACAAAAGCCTTCTACATAGGTCACTTCATGAGGCAGTTTTCAAATGCTATTATGTGAACTTTCTAAATACTAATAAGTATTAATTGATGACAAAAGAAAAATAATGGAGGAAAGTCATCAATATTCTTTCTTAGAGCTTGCCTGTTCTACAAGAGTTCTCAGAAACCCTTCTTCAGTTAGGTTAATAATCATGGAAGATTAATGTGAGAAAGGGACTGTAAGCTAACCTCAAAAGGGAGTTGCATGTGACTAGCTTCATTATCAGCAATGTGTGTTGGATACCACAACAACCACCTATAACTGAAACACTGTCCATTGTGTTGTTATTGATGCTTTGGTATCTGGTACTGATAAGAGGTGACTAGCATTCACTACCCATAAGTTTCTTATTATGAGAAACAGATGATATCAGATGAGAATCAGATGACATCACTACTCACAGTAATAAGTTGAAGAGGTAAAAGTTGTAAAACTTCCACACTAAAGCAATAAAAGCAGAACACATACAAATATATACCTACATGATCTACAATACACTGCTGTGTCTGCTATTCCTGTACATGCTCTTTAGAGAACACCTTTAGTTTCAGCACAATAATACTAGTGATCTGAATCTGATGTTGATCATGTAGACACTAATGGGTTTCTGCGTGTTTAGTGATTACTTCATACATACTCTTTGGTTTTATACTAGCATAAAGCTATTAGCATAAGATGATTTTAATGAGCTTGTATATATGCCTATTTAAGTGACATTATAATAACATATGGACTGAACACTTGGAGAGTCCATGAGAATATGTTTCTTGCAGACGGCATTTATGAATCATTCAAGTTTGAGTAGAGTGGCTCTGTCTTCTAGCCATGGCAGAATCCTTGGTAGTCTTCGAACATTTCTAAGCAAGCCAGAGGGACAGCAACTAATTAAAAAATTACCAAGAATTGATGTGTTTACTGGGAAATATGTAAGCAAAATTGGACATAAGCTGTGGTTCTGTCCTCAAAAGTACTGGTCTTGGGAAGAGAGATATTGGTTTCAAATTCTACTTTTATTTAATATCAAGTGGTTTTCTTAAGTTACTGATATAGTTTAAACATTAAATATCCCCACGGGTGCATGTGTGAGATGTTTGGTCAGCATTTGATGATGCTATTTTGGGGGCTTCTGGAAAAGTGGGAGGTGGGGGCTACATAGAGGAAGTAGGTCATCAGGCCTATGCTTTTGAAGGTGATGTCTCCTACAATACTTTCCTTCCATTGTCTCTGATTCTTGTTTAATAGGCAAAGGAGCTTCTTCCTCAGAGGCTGTGGCCACCATGATGTTCTGCTCAAATGATCAAATGCATAGGACTAAGAAACAGTGAGAAAGTTTCAACCTTTACTCCTTTGAGCTATTCTTTCCATTATGTTGGCCATGGTGATGTAATAGAAGGTAAAGCAGAGAACGTTTATTGTTCCCAAGCCTCCTTTCCTAAGACTAAGTAGCTCCTCCGTAGGTCTCTTCTGCATGTCTAACAAAAGCAAAATGAAAGTAGTTAAGAGCCAGGGAGAGCAGTTAGCACTGACATTATATTTTGTTTTGTCAGAGGCTCATAATATATACCGGGATTTTTTTTTCTTTTCTGATTCTTTACAATGAAACATCTCAGCAAGAAGAAAAAGCACTTTTAAAGCCCAAGGTCAATGCAATAAACTGTTCTTGCATCTAATCTAGACTCTGATCTTGTAGAATTAGAGTTGATGTAATACACAAGAACAAACTGAAACCCTAAACAAAACAAACAAAAAAGTTAGGGAAATGATTTAAGTCAAATGTCTTAACTTGAAATTAACTTGGAATTTTGATTTTTTTTTTTTTTACTTTAGTTTATTTTCAGTTATCCCAGGCATTCCCATTTCCACAGGGCCACACATGTGTTTGTGCTACACAGACTACAAGCTTACATGCTCCTGACTCAGTATTGAATGAAGCCAATCTTATTCACCACAAAAATTGACCCTTTTCATTAATGAATTTCAGTTCTGATTTAAATGAAGGAAAAGAGGAAGTGGTCCATCTTACAGCAGTTGTTTCAGCCAGTGATGTGCTGCTGTTCTGTTCTCTGTGTTGTGAATCCATCAAAGTAGTTTTTAGAGCCTGACCTATGTTTCAAAGTATTACTTTCACCATGTAACTTAATCTTTGGAACCTTAATTTTTTTAATGCAAAATAATGATATTCAAAATAATCTCTTGAACATAAATACATTAGTAGCAATCCTGTAGATGTTTTCTAGGCATCCTCTTGGGTCTTTATAAAGGCAATTTGTGTTCTTTTGTGTTCATTTGTTTGTATGAGAGATGTAGCACAGGGTAGAACTTACTGTATAATTCAGGCCAACCTCAAACTCACTACTCTCTTGTCTTAGCTTCCTGATTGCTAGGAATGATAGGTAGGAAATATTATATGCAAAGAAAGCAATTTTCAAGGATTATATATGCTATAGACAAAGAGCTATAAAACACACACACACTCAGGAATAGAGGGAGGGAGAGGAAGAGGAATGGAGGAAGAAAGAGAGAGAGAGAGAGAGAGAGAGAGAGAGAGAGAGAGAGAGAACTATAAATCATATATCTGGGGTTTAATAGGAAAAATGGAACTTCCTAGGAAACTTCTTCCTAGGAGTGAGTGTATGATCTTTGAAATAAAACAAAACTAGATTAGCTTTTCACAAGATGAAAATGGTGGTACTTTAAAAACAGGAGCTGACATGCTCAGACATGTGCATAGTATTGGTAGGTACCCACCTTATGTGGTCAAACTAAAAATTCCTGACCTATGAACCAGCTGCCTTTAAGAAAGTTAATGGTATGAAAATGTCAAAAGACAAATGAATTAATAAAAAGAAATTTAACAGTAATCTAAGAACATTTTTTAAATATGTGTATTCCTTTGATAAGATATTTTGACTAGAGTTCAGAGAAAACTTGCTTAGGTATTAATACTTTAAAGGATGTATTAAGTATCAAAGATTATTCACCCAATACACTGGCATGTTCCTTATTATAGACTTTGTTAGGAGAACCTTCCCAAAAGTAATACAATCATAGCAGAAAGCCAAGTTGAGTCAAAATCTTCCCAGAAATAATTTAATAATTTTAGGCTCCCCCTTTCTCTCTCTTTCTCTCTCTCTCTCTCTCTCTCTCTCTCTCTCTCTCTC
>JADRCH010000051.1:799861-830302 GCA_019843965.1 Rhynchomys soricoides | reverse complement strand
TCTCTCTCTCTCTCTCTCTCTCTCTCTCTCTCTCTCTCATTGTATACAAGTAAAAATGGAAATGGCAGGGATTGTTTCAGTATGCCAAATTGAAATATCTTGTTTCTTTGGAAACTCAGTTGTGTCATATGATATTTTTCTAGAAGCTGTCTTATGAGAGGATGTTTTGCTGATGCAGACATATGAGAGGATGTTGTGCCAGAGCAGAAACATGAAAGGATGTTTTGCTGAGGCAGACACTTGAGAGGACATGTCATGTTTGAAAAGAGTATACATAGAATTCAAAAGACAGTGAAGGTCATTCTTGCATTGGTTCACCTTGCAATGCTTCACTGGTCTTCCATGATAATGCTCTTGCTTTGGCATGACTGGCTTGCCTATTGGACTGGACTGCCATTACTGATTTGTGTTTGGTGTTTTGGACTGGACTGCGATTGGAATCACCCCAAAGAACTACTTCTAAACAGGTTTCCATTCCCCTTGTCCTGTTAACCATCTTTCTCCCTACTTTGGTCTAGGTAAAAGGGAGGTTGAAGAATTTAAGAGACCTCATTAAAGGGAGTTTTGAAAAATCTAAATATACCTGTGTGTTTTTCTCAATCCCTTTTGATGTCAGTTTTTGGAACAGGGCCTCTCATTGAATCTGGGATTCATAAGTTTGACCAGAGTGGCTGTCAAATAAGTCCCAGAGATCCTCTTATCTCTGCTTCCCTAACTCCAAGATTAAAAGTGCAGGCCACTGTTCTTGTCTTTTCATGGGATCTAAATTCAGGAAAGCACTTTACTAACTAAGCTATCTCATATAGATTTCTTAAAGGACTGTTAGAACCAGGAGTGGCACACTTATCTATGGAGTTCTTGCCACAGTCCCAGACAATGAAGATTCCCTCTCAGGAATACTCTGAACCAAACCCACTTAGTTTGTAGTTGGGACTGGAGTACTGCTTCTGGTCACGGCTTTGAATTCTAAGAAAGTCCCAGAATGGTTGTAGTTATTTCTCAATGTGAATTTATCAACAAGTATGTTTTGATTCTTTGAAAAGGTAAAATTGAAAACATACAGAATCAAAAGGGAATAATTTAACAACCATCTGTGTGCCTGCCATTTATAATTAATAAGTATTAACATTTCATGATTTCTTCACATATTTTGGTTCACATAATAGAATCATTGTAAAATTAAAGCCTGATGCTCAGTCTCATTCCACTCCCTCCTTCTCCCCCCACCGAGAGCTATTAAGATAAGTTTCATTTACAATTTAGCCATCAAATGGCAAATCTCTAATCCACAAGCAATATGTTAAATTTTAAATATTTAATACAATTGTTCCCAAATTATATCTTTCTGTGATCAGTGTGATTTCTCCAACATAGAACTTTCTAAATGTATGATTCGATGCACGTAGGTCAAGTTCATTCATTATCTTTCACAAATGGCTCTTTAAGATGAACCTACAGATTTTTACTTCAACTTTTTAAGGACTCAGTGACACATAATGGAGACCTGCACAGATTCACAAGCAGAGAAATATTTCAGTGTGGCATCGAGTGTCCAATAGTTTTCTTGCAATTAAAATTGGATTTGGTTGTTGAGGACATCATTTCCTCCTTTAAATTCAATTTATATGTCTCTTTGGGTTTTTCTTGGTATTAATCTTTACTTGCAATGCCATATATTAACTTTCATAAGGTCACAATTCACTAAATAAGAGAAGTATTGTAGAAATGGATTTCCATGAACCATTTTTCAATTTATCATCTCTGTTCACATGTGCCTAAAATCAGTAGACAGGAAGCGATGTTCTCAAACTCACTAACAAGGCCTGGGATTGCCAGCTTTTTTGTATTTTCTGTTTCTTGTCCACAGAGCTCCTCGTGTATGAAATTACTCTATAAAAATATTTTAATAATAATAATAAAATCTAATAAAAATATTATTAATATCTTTTTGTCTCTAGTAATGATAATTATACCATGGATCCTGTGCTGGCTAGTGTTATATCAACTTAACACAAGCTAAAGTCATCAAAAAAGAGGGAACCTCAATTGAGAAAAGGTCTCCCTACCTTTTCCTTATCAAGCAAGCCTGTGGGGAGTTCTCCTGATTAGTGATTGATATGGGAGGGCCCAGACCACTGTGGGTGTGCTCCTTATGCTAGGTTGTATAATAAATAAGGCTGAGCAATCCATGTGAAGTAAGCAGCATCCCTTCATGGCTTCTGCAATAGCTTCTACCTCAAGGTCTCTGCCTAGTTTAAGTATCCATCCTGATTTTTTTTTTTTTTCAGTGATAAACAGTGATTTGGAAGTGTATGACAAATAAGCTCAGAACTTCCTCCTAAGTTTCTTTGGTTATGATGTTTCATCTCAGCAATCATATCCCTAAGAAAGAACCTGTATTATTTTTACCCTGACTGCTAAGCATCAAACAATCTTACAACAGAATTGTAGCTTTTCTCATGAAGTCAAAGGTCTATTTTTGTACCATTTAACATTTTTGTGTGACATAGTCTTTACTTAAAATGGCTTACAGTATTTGTAAAATTTCAAAACTAATATAATACATGTCTTCATATGATTACTGCAAAAATTAAACACTTACATTTTCATCTATTTTATTTGATCATTGTTTTGAGAACCAAAGTAAGTACACTAAGCAATTATTCCAGCACTGAACCCTTTATATGCTTTTCAAAATAAAACAGCAAGAGTAATTGATATGGACGTTATTTTGAAATGCTTTATTACATACAAATACAAAATACAATACATTTAGATACCATATCATTTAGAGAAACCTTCTTGGTCTCTAAGACACACATGCTTGTCTTCTCACACCTTCTATTTAAAGCTCTTGAGGAAGACACAGATGTTTCTGTTGAGAGTTTTCTTTGGGTGGCTGCACTATGAAAAGAGAAGCTCACAAAAGCAATACAAATGAATAGATATAAAAATTAAGTACCTTAGATATTTGACAGTTTCAGACCTCCCAAAGCACTCTGTATAACTCTGCAGTTCTTTTTTTCCCCTGACATTGGTTATAGTTTTTCTCTAGGGAGTTGACTAGGGAAACAAAGAAACCTCTCAACATCTTTGTTATCAACCTCTCAAGAATGTTCAGTGACATTTTCAAAACTTCTTGTCATCAAACAACATGGTTTTTATCAGGTAATTATTATGTCTTGATCTTGGACAGAGGGGTATGAATGAGAATTTTATTTCCTTGTTTAGCAGAACAGAAGTTGTACTTAGAAAGTATGAGTTACCATAATTTTTGTTTTTCCTACAACTTTTAAATGGCTGAATGAGGACTTGCCTACTTTAAATTTAAGTCCGTGGCTTTTCACCTCTAAATTCTTTTATGCCCATGAGGTTACCCAAGTTAAAAAGGGGAGACACAGATAAAAGAAACCAAATAATGCTTCTTATCAGCAAACTGTTTATTCAGTCAATATTAGAGAGAAGGTCTCCTCATTTTATTCTGGTAATTATTATCCTAAAGCCTGTATCTTAGAGAGGCATACTCAGATGAGAATTACTGTGAGTTAAGGTGATGACCCTTATCTCGCTGTGACTGTGGGTCTTCTTTGTACAAATACAAATTAAGTTCTACTCCTTTGCCTGACTAGGAGGGAGAGAGCAATTGGTTGCACACAGCTGATCAAACTCATCACTGATCCTTCCTTAGATTTTTCCTGTTTCTGTTTTCTCTGGGGAGAGTTTGCTAAGATGGTTCTGGTTGTCCTGTACACATGGTGAATATTCCTTGTTTCAGATCTCCCTAACCCAAGTCATACTCTCCCTTCTTCATAGAGTTTTAACCACACCAGAGCAAGAACTAGATTGTGCCACTGCCTGTGCTTCCAAAGGAATCTCATTACTTAATAGGCACAATTCTGTATGATTCCATTCTCTTTGTCCCATCTGTTTTGCTGTGATTATCCCCTAGAACATCCCATTTTCATCTAGACAACCCAGTTCTCACTAGCTGGGTACTGCTTTCTGCTTGAGTGTTATTGTGATCCATTATGTTTGCCCTTGCCTCTCTCTGTACTGACTTTCAATTAACTTTTCTAAGAAAGAATTGCCAAAATAAACCTACCAGTGATGTCCTCCCCATTAGGCACATCTAAGGGCTGTCTCATCATCTGATTTTATTCTTGGAAATATTTCTTGCTTTGTTCCCCAGTAATCTCTTTGCAGTGGTTGTGAAATTGTTATCAGGGCAAAGTAGAACCTATCTATACAGTGTCCTTTAATATCAATAAGACTCAGGGACTGAGCCAATAGGCTGAGAAAAATAGAGGTAATAGTTATCTGAATGACAAAGAATGTTCCAGAGTAACTCCTGACTTATTTAAAACTAAAAATCCATAGGGACCCAGCAATGTGACTGTAACAAAATAAGCTTGATGCAGACTAGCAAATCTTTCCTACCGAATATTTGCTGTGTCTTTTCTTCATCAAAAAGCTTTAACAGCATTTATTCATGTTGGATTTCATTTGGCTGTTTGAAAATGTACAAACATACACACACAAACACACTTTGTAGGACATAATTGTTTTTTCTGCAGGGACATGGAGACTCTGATGTCCCGAGGAGAGTGTAGATAAGAGCTGTCTTGAGCTAGCTCCTTTGTTCAGCAGGCTGTCCTCCCAGCTCATCCTACACTGTGCATTCTTCTGGGAGCACCTTGCAAAGCATAAGAGCCTGGGCTCTGGTGTCCCAGCTCTGGTTTGAATTCTAGCTTTGCCCATTCCTGCTGCATGATGTTTACTAAGTGATGGCCTCCATCCTTACTATTTCCAAGATGACAGAAACTGCTTATGGTAATTGTGTGAGAATGAGATATATAACTCCTGATCAAAAATCTTCAAACAGGGCTGTAGTTTACTCCATATCAAACTTTAGTCACCTTTGTTTATGCAAAGAAACTAACCACATTCACAAACTGTAAAGGGACTGGCACAGGGTCCAGAGTGGCATATTCTTCTATTCTCTTCTGACACTAACAGATTACAATGTCTCCATGGAGTTCATCCCAGGATCTTAGTAGCTTATTTAAAATAAGTGCAATCCTGCCTTTTCTCAAAGCTTCTTGAATGAGGTAGTAAATTTCAATCGATGCCAACCAAATGCCATTTTCTTTCTATCTTGCTTTTGTTGGAAGAATGAAGTAATGGGAAAATTAATAAGAAAACAGTTGTATAAGATATGTACATTGGTGATTGGTTGAGACATAGTTCTGAGCTAATATTCCAGGGCAGACAAGTCTTGACTTTGAAAGTTCCCTCTTCCCTTTCATGCTACTGGGCATCTCTATGCTGGACAACCATTTGGAAGGAAGTAGGATGGGTGATTGGAAATGGTGGCATTCTTGCACTTATCTATCAAAAAAAGCCTTCTCAAATTCAAAGCTAGGAGTGTCTTTGCATTAGAGTCTGTTTATCTTTCTGCATGTGCCAGAGAACCAAGACCAAAATATCAGCTTCTGCACTGATGCTCCTGTTTGAACACCATGGAAAATATGTTCAGTCACTGAACAATTGAAAACAGAGATGACAGTGTTTGACAGAAGATTGACATAATGGCTTAATGACATAAAAGAGTGAAGTCATAATGACTGGCAGACATTAAGTAGTGCTCACTAAGCTCAGCCTAGCCATTACTAATCTCCTTAGAGATAAGTACATGTAGATATGAGATTACTGCTCATGGGGGGGGGAGGCAGCATGCCTGTCTCTATTGTTCAAAAGGACAAGGAAGAGGACTTATAAAGCTTTTCTTTGTGTCTCTTACTTAAAGGTATTAGACCTTTCACCTGGGAATAACAGAAGGCATCTGCCTCAATGCCTGCAGGGTGTGGCTAACTTCCTTGGTCTGTATTGGCTGCCTTCTCCCAAAGAGTCTTGAAGGCACTGACAGAAGTTCACTCTAACTCACCAGGCAGTCAAATGTCACAGAAAAGGAACTGGTCTTATTATAAGCTTTATTCCCTCTTCCCTCTGCAATGTTGGGCTTGTCATTCTGCCTCTGGGAATTCCTACTTTTTCATCTTAAAACTTAGAATGATAGTATCTACCTGAGAGTTTATTCACATTACAGATTTGCAGAATGAGACCCAGAGACCAACACTTCTTTAATCTTTGTGTATTGTGTTCCCACTGTGTACCAGACATTTTACTATTTCTGAAGTGTAAAATTAAAGGAGCAGCCACTTTCTCTTAGGACATTTAATTATTGCAATATTATAAATATAACTGGAGAATTTGAATTTTACTTCCCTTTCTTGTTTTTGTATAGAGATACTTTATAATTTTGGGGGCTCTTGACTTTTCAGTGTCTGTACTCTGCTCCCCAGGTAAACTTCAAGTTCAGTGTGCTTCAGGCAACTCTATTATTTTTAAACCAGGACGTTGGGAGAAGTACTTTCAAGCTTGAGGAAGTTCTAAGGTGGGAGGAACACAGGAGCATTACAAAGAGGTTCTTTGTCTGAGCAGTTGGGTAGCTGCCAAATTTCTAGTGAGAAAGGAATCTGCCTGTATTTAGTGAAGGAAATGGGGTTCTCCTTCACAAAAGCTGAAGGAGATCTGGCTTCTCAGGTACGGGTCCTAGCTTCGCTTCTCTTTCACTGAAATGCAGCTAGAATGAGGCCTAATCACAGAAACTCTCCTGGCTAATGGAAGATGGTTTGTGTCACAGACGGAGATGGCACAGAGAATGAACACTACCCTGAGGCTGGCACAGTTCATGCTGGGCACCCGGAAATGAATTACTGCTTTATTTCACAACCTGGAACTGGGGCGTATGGGCAAAGTCCAACCCCTATCCCTTGGTACCATCGTATTTCCCAGAGTTCACTATGGGCTAAGTCACGTGGCTAGATTTGGCCAGTGGAAAGGCTGAGGGGGACTACTAATTCTTGGTGCCTGGACCTGTTCTCACATATGGGGATGCAGTAGGAGAAGCACCCAAGAAAAATATCTGTTCCCACGAAGCTTGCCTATCTTGATATTTGAGAAAGAATGTTGCTCTTTGTACCCAGATTGATACTAACGAGAGCTGGGGGATCCTATATGAGGTGAAACCTAATGCAATATCATTCAGTGGCTGGAGATTATTCCCCTCAAAGGGACAGTGGATCATGGTTCTTTCCTCTTATTCTGACACATGCTCTTCAATATAACCTATTGCTTTTCCTCAGGTCCAAAAGTAGCAGATCCAGCTAGTGCTGATCTGTTATCCTCCATAATGTTAATTCAAATATAAAATTTCTCTTTTTATTAGTTGTTTACTTCTAATGTTTGCTATAGTGACAGAAATCAAATGGATGCATTAAATCGTTATTTAGAGTGGGGCCTTATAGGTGCACAACCAGCAAAGCTGGGGTGGGGGAGGTCTTCCTCTTCTTCTCATGGAGTGCAAGGAGGCTGTTAGCAAAGGTTCAGGATTTAATTGCCCTCCTGGATTTCAGCCTCACACTGGTCCCATTCTTTTGTCCACCAGGCCTTCGTTTTGGAATGGGAATACTTATCTTGTCCCTATCTCATTACTGCATCTTGAAAATAAGAAATTCTCTTTTTGGCTTTCATAGTCACATTTGAGTCTGACTTGAGTCTTAGAGAAGTTATATTTTAATCCACACTAGCATATTTATGACTTCTGGACTCCAGGGATGGACTGAATACATTTTGCATAGTCAGTAGTGTTGGACATGTAGAGAGTTTAGGAGCAGAATTCTGTAGTCCTGATCTTAAATGCCTACTGGAAGCACATATATCAAAGATTTGGTCTCCATCTTAAGGAGTTAAGAAGTGAGATAATGGAAAAAAGGAGATAATACCCAGTAAGAGGTCAAGAGGTCATTCCATTGGTATATGAAAGGCTGGTCCTTCCTTCTAGTCTTGTTTTTTCCTGGCTACCAGAAGTTCTCTCTGCTATGAGGAACTGCCTTGCAGCAGGCTCAAAGCAATGAGGTCAGGTGAGCATGGCCTGAACTTCCCTGAACTGTTAGTCTGAATAAATGTTTCCCTTTATCAGATGTTATCATCTTGGGCTAGAAAAGTTACAGAGAGGTTAAGAGCACTTACTGCCTTGCAGAGGACCTGAGTTCTGTCCCCAGCATCTACATCAGGGAGTTTATAATCTCCTGTAAGTCAGGCTTCAGAGGATCTTACAGTCTCATCTGTTCTTCAAAGGCAGTTGACTCATGCACACAAATGCACATATGGATGAATACACACACACACACACAACTATAATCACAGAAAATAACCAAATATATTAGCATTTCCATTTTGGGATTGATATAAAATACAAAAATAAGACATGTTTGTTAAACCAAGGAATGAATAGGTAAGGATCAGAAGTAGCTGGAGAATAATTTTAATGAAGAGATGCCTCATGGAGAGAATTGAATCTGGGTAAAGATTAGCTTAAGGCACTATACACACAGATGCTCAGAAAAGAACATTCCACAGTGTTCAGTGAACACTGGATTAGTGGAGTGGAGAAGAGAGACTGTCTATTAGCATCATTTAAGGGGAGATAGGAAGGTGGGTCATCTATAACTCTGAGACTATCACACAGGATGAGGGGGGTTAGTAATGAGCAGCCAGGTGCTCTCTCTATTGCTGGTTGGTAATGCATTGACAGGGACTCAGGCTCCCTCAGAAGATCAGAAAGACAGCAACAGAGGCTCCTGGATTTCAGTAAGGCTGGTTTAGGCATGTGGTCGAGCAACAGTGGGAGGAGTATTGAGAATCTGGATATGTACTTGGTGTGTAAACCAAGGGTTTGCTATAGACAGTACATAGAGACCAGGAATAGGAGGGGTCCTGAACTGGCAAAGGAAAGAAGAGATGCTTCAGGAGTTATGGAGACCTCATGTTTGAAATGTTTGAATTCCTAAATGGATTAAAAGTAGATGATGGGTGCTACTTTCCTAATTGGGCTTTCTTGTTGGGCTTTGGTGAGAGAGGATGCACCTAGTCCTGTAGTGACCTCAGGTGCCAAGGTGGATTGGTACCACAGAAGGAACCTTCTCCTTCTCAGAAAAGGAGAAAGGAGTAAGGGAGAAGCTGTGTATGTGTGTGTGGGGGAGACTAGGAAGAGGGGGACTCCAATTGGGATTTAAACTGAATAAATAAATTAATGGGGAAAATGTAGGTCATTGGGAATGTACACCACATACATGGAGAAAAAGCACACGTGAGGTTACACAGTGACATCACAGGTAGTATAGGAGTCATGGGACTAATGGGGTCACTTTGCTTATCTTTCTGTAGACAAGCTAGTTGAACAATAAATTCAGTTTACAGGGAAAATGTAAGTCAACCTGGAAGGTGGCAGCTTATCAATTAACAATCAAGAATGGCCTGGGGCAGCTTCCTCCTGGGGAAATTTTTTTTGGACTTCTACCTAGATTCCAAATATTGTAAAAGAGGAAGAAAAAGACATTTCTTTTTTATCAAGGGGGAATTTTACTAATTTGAAAAAATGTGAGGGTAAATTATTTACTAGATGTCTGATTAAACAGGGCTCCCTGAAGAGTGATGCAGAAGCCACACCTTCCAGTCTTGATAACAGGGTGAATGCTAGCGGCCATGAACTCTCAATGACTCACTGCCTTATATCCAGTATGCTTGGGAATCCTAGAGCCCTGATTATAGACTCAGTTCTAAGGCAACTTCAGTAAAATTAAAGCAGGCGTCTTTTACATGTTTAAAACTGTCCCAAAACTGAAAGAATCAATCAAAAAGCTGCCCAGGATCCACAGCTGGTGAATGCCGAAACTGACTGCATAGGTAGACAGGAATGATCAAGCTTACAAAAAATTATTACACTGAACTCCACCTTCGAAGTTGGCTTGGTATCCTTGTGGGAACAGAGCTCACAATTTCTTTAAAACTTTAACTCTTTGGAAATGTGGTTTGTAGTGTAGGAATGCCCAATGTCAATAATAGGATGGTAGTAGAATATTTTGCTCAACAACTGAGTACATAGGGCATAGTACATCATCTGTGTAGTTGTAGTCAACTGAACACAAATTTTCAACCACTAATTGAGGACCTTGTACATGTTTTTCTACACAAACATCTCCCAAGGAACTACCTACTTTTGAAGCATATCCACGTAACACAGCACCCAGTGTGACTGACTTCCACCCACAGGATGGGGTGTCAATAGATGATGGTTATTTATTTATTTATTTATTTATTTATTTATTTATGGTATGTGAGGCAATACAAGAAAAACTAACTCTCCATGGTAATACACTAAAGGCTCTGTGGGGGAAGTGATGCTGGGGTGAAATCAAGTTTGGGGTTGAAATCACATGGAAAGTGTTAGAAGTTTGCCATTGTTAATTACACTGCTTTGAGGACTCAGCTGTAGTAATATGAGGATGTTCTGATTATCTGATGCTTGTAATTAATGATATCTATTTTTCACATTGACTATAAGAGTTTTTTAAGTTTTAATAAAATATAATTTAAAAAACTGAATCACCAATGGCAGCATCAATGTAATATGCTCTTAGAACAAGTTTTTCCACATAAAACAAGGCTCATGTCTCTTAAACACTACCTTTAAAGCCCCACAAAACCTGACCAACCAACCAAACAAACAAACAAACAAAACAAACAGACATATATTCTTACCACCTAGGAGAAAATACTTATTTGTATGGTAACTTCATAGTAATTTAGGAAGCTGTCAAGTGGTTTTATAAAATAACTGCCTCTATTTGTTTTGCCACCAATACTTGATGGGGCAGTGTCTGTTCTGCACTTCTAGTCTTCTGGGTTTGTTGTCTTTTCTTGATTGAGCCTATCAGTTGCTGGGAAGTATAAATCTTATTTTTTTCATTTGATTCTTTAATTAGTTAGGAACTAAAGAATCATTTTACCTATTAGGTCTTTGTGTATATTTCTTTGGAGAATAGTATTTTAAATCCTTTCTTATTTTTTATTAGTTTATCTTTTTATTGTTAAAGGTTTTATACAGTTTATTAAAAAGTCCATTTTTATATATGAAATATTGTTACTATTTTCTCTCATTCTGGGAATTCTCTTTTTTGTCACTGATGATGCTTGTCACACAAGCTTTATTCTTATACCAACTTCTGTTTTCTCTCTCCATCTCCATCTCTCTCTTCTCCTTTCTTCTTTTTTTCTCTGTTCTGTGTGTGTGTTTTGGTATTATATCTGTAAAAAGCATAGCCACATATAATATCAAGAAGATTCAATTTAAAGCTCCTTTATTATAATAATTTTATATTTGTTCTTCCATTACTGTCTATGATATGTTTGAGTTATCTTTGTACAAAGTGAGGTAGGGTGCTGACTTCATTCTTTTGTGTATTCTAGCACTATTTGTTAAAAATTTCTCCATTGAATTTTAATGGCACACTTTTTAAAAATAAATTGAGCATAAATATAAGGATTTATTTCTTGCCCCTGAATTCCATTCCATTTCCCTAAATGTTTACTTTAGTGCAAGCAGTACACTGTCTTGCTTACTTTATTATTTTATGAGATTTTAAAAATATATGAATGTCAAACTTTCCAAATTGATCCCTCATTTTTTAAAGCTACTGATAGTGCATTTCCTATGAACTTTAGAAAAGATCTGTCAGTTAATGGAAAGACCAGAAAGATATCTAAGAATTTAATTAAAAGTATAGAGAATAGGAGGACTAACTAGAGAATGTTGCAGTGTCAGCAATGATGAGATTCTACGCATGGCAAGGTGATCAGCTTTAGCCTCTTTTTGGACCTCATGTTTGTGCTGAAATGTATGTGTGTTTGTGTACGTGCATGTGTGTGTGTGTGTGTGTGTGTGTTTGTTCAAAAGATTCCTTGTGTGTGTCTGTATTTTAAAGGCCAGGGTGCAATCTATAATCGTTTCTCAGGTTCTGTTAACCATGTCTTTAAGCAGGACCTTTCATTAGCCTAGAATATGACATATAGCCTAGGATGTCAGTCTCCACTTCCCAAGCACTAACATCACATATGTGTCATTGCACTAAACTTGTTTTACATGATCCTTTGGAGTCAAACTCAGGTCTCCATCCTTGCAAGACAAATATTTGAGCTATTCCTGAAGCCCTGGCCTTAAGTTTTTAAAGACATTTTTTATGCTGCAAAGAATTGAATTATTTTCTTCATTTTCATTTTAGAATGTTCATTATTAATGTATGGTGTATGATCAACATTTCTACATTGTATCTAGTAACTAAGATGGACTACTTTTTTTCTAGTTATAGTTTTAGTGGATTTTTAAGAGGAAAATTCTGTATGCAAGATTATGCAAATAAAGATAATTTTATAATTTCCTTCCTCATATGTTTGACTTGTTTCATTTATTTGATTAATTGCTCTGGGTGTAAACTCAAGTACAGTGTTGAATACACCTGACAGAAGCTTACATACTTGTCTGGAACTTGGTCCCTGTCTTAAAGGAAAAGGTTTCATAGTATGTAGAAGACTTGTAAAAGTCCAAGCCAGACAAAAGAGCAGCATAGACAGGGGAAGAGGATACCAAGTTTCATCCCCAGCTGAGGAGCTAGTTACAATTTTTGGCTGCTTGGAGAAGTAGAGTTGGTTTTCCTGAAGGGCCTGGCCCCTAGTAAATCAACCATGTTCCAGTGAAAGGCCTTGCCTCCCCAAAGACACAGGCAGCACAAATTGAACTTGATGGGTTAAGAAGATAGGGGTGTGAACAGAGAAGTGGATGAATCTGGAAGGAGTTGGTGAAGGATGTCAAATGCAATCAAGACACATTGCACAGAATTGTCAAAGAAATAATAAAAATGCAAAACAAGGGAAGGGGTGTCCGTGTTCCATTAGGACGGACAGTATTAACTGTGTTTATACATGTCTTTCAGCAATTTGGGGATTTTTTTTTTTTTTTTTTGTCTAACATATTATGTTCATATAAATGTGTGGGTAGAAAAGGTTCCTTGTTTGTGTCTGTATTTTAAAGGCCAGGGTAGAATCTATAAACATTGTTTCCCAGGCTCTGTTAACCATTCTTGTTTTTCATGTAATAGGGTCTTTTATCAGGTTAGAACATGCCATATAACTCATGTAAATATGAGATATATTGAATTTTTCCAGTATCTAGTATTATTTCTACCTGTTGAAGTGACTGTGCATTTCTCTCTGTGTTTTATTAATATAATTCATGATAGCTATTTTTGTGTTGTTGTGGTGGTGGTTGTGGTTGTTTTCAAATAAAAATCCAAACTCACACTACTGAGATAAATCCAACTTAGTCATGGGCTAACTGAATTTAGTCACTGGTTTTAGTTGTCTAGAATTTTGCCGAACATCTCTATATCCATGTCTACATGGATAATTGTCTTCAATTTTCCTGTGATGCTGTTACCTATTTTTGTACTGGGGGACATTAACTTCATAAAACCAATCAATATGTACCATTTTTCTTCCATTTTGTGGAAGCTTGTGATTTTCTAAAAATCTTCCTATCTTTTGGAAATTTTAAATTTTCTAAAACATTAAATAAAAGTGAAATGATTTCAAGAGGGACTAAGATGTCCTTTAATGGAAAATTTATAAAATTGCTAATTTAATCTCTTTTCATTCTATCAGTCCTTTTTTGTTTTTTACTACTTTTAGCAATATGTGTTTCTTAACACACTGTTGCTTTCATCTAATTTTTCAAATTGGTTGTTGCAGATTTTAATGTTCCAGTAATACTTCTGTTTAATTCTCAGTAATATTGTATTCCCTTCATTTCTGACGTTAATTTTTTCCTCTGCCATAAAATCTTAGTTTATTTCTCCAGAATTTGATAGAATGTTGTGACTGAATGTTTTTCATCACTCTGTGTTGTTTGGATAAGCCAAGCAATTTTTGTATATTTTAAAATAATTAAATGCATAAGATATTCCATTATTGGAGAGAGAGCTAAGTTTTCTGTTCTCTCCACGGCTTTGGAGAAATATCTGAGAACCCACTGAAGGCCGTGAACTTTGTCCTCAGAGAAAGATCTAATTACAAAAGCTAATTTTTGTAAAAGTTCAATCGAGTTCATTAGCTTTCTTGAATTTTCAGAAAATTAGATTAAGAATCCTTTCAGATTCTGATATCTCATGTTACTAGAGGGCTTATAGAAAATGAGTGCAGACAGTCATAAATCCTCACTGTCTTGTACAAGATTTCAGTGAATCATTTTATAAGGCAAAACGAAAAATAGAGAGTCTCTGTCTGACATCATCAATAAACATGATGTCTTCTAGTCTTTTATAGTCACCAGAAGTTTAGCGATTGTTTACAGTAGCATCTTTCTTATCACACTAATGATGGGGATGTATACTAAACATTACACTTTGCTAGAATCACAGGTCTCACAAAAAAACACAATTCTCATTGTAGACTGCATAAGTTCTACAGTGGCGTCATCTTTTTCTCTAAAGTCATGTTTTGTTTTTGTTTTTGTCTGTTTGATTTTGTTTTTTTCTTTTCTGCAATGTTTACATTATCCTTCTTAGTATGTACTGTGAAGATATCTAAGACTTTTTATAGATATTGTGCTGGCCAACTATGGTGTCAGCTCAACATAAGCTATGGTTGTCTAGAAAGATGAAATTTCAATTGAGAAAAAAAAACCCCTTCTATTAGTCTGGCCAATAGACAAGTTTATTGGTCATTTTCTTCCTTAATGATTGAGGGAGGGTAGAGCCCAATATGAATGTTGCCTCCCCTAGGAACATGGAAAATACAAGAAGGTAGCTGAACATGATTGTGAGGAGCAAACCAGTAAGCAGTATTCCTCCATAGCCTGAGTTAGGGTGCTAGCTCCACATTCTTGCCTTGATTTACTGCCCTAACGTCCTTTCAGGATAGACTGACTGGGACCTATAGACCATCTGAATTCTTTCCTCCCTATGTTGCTTTTGGTCATGCTATTTACCATAGAAAGTGAAAGCAAACTAGGAAAGATACCAAAATCTGTTTTGTAGTTTTCTTCTCTTCCTTTTTCCTTCCCTTTATTTTCTGTTCTTCTCTTCTCTTATTATTTATTGTATATGAGTTTTCACATAGTGGATATAGATGGAAATTTATCAGATATTTTCAATCTATAATTGGTCAAATCCATAGATGCAGAAGCTGTGGAGTTCTGTGGGAAGAGGCAACACCACTCTGACCTCTCTGATTCCAGAAGCAATTGACCTTGAGTGGAAAGCTCACTAATATAGTATGCTACCAGGCATGACTGAGACAGTTTGGACAATGGATATGCTTATCATATCTTAAAATTATGAGCTCATCCATGATTGTATCCTCTTCACTCTTCTGAAGACTCTGGCCTGTTAAGTGGAATTTCTTTCCTTTCTGACCTTTAAGGAAGTTGGCTTACCTTTTCTAGACTGGTTCTCAAAAGGGATCATGGATTAAATCTACCTAGATATCCCAAGATACAGGAAAACAAGCTTGTTTACACATTTTTCTTAGGAGATTCTTAACATTTTCTACATATTCAGGCATGAAATTTTTCCATTGACAGTGCTTTATTGTAACTATAGAAAAAGAAAAACAAAAAATTATGACTATGCTACTACTTTTAGATGTGAAAAGGTTAAAATGTATTTGGATTAGGCTGCAAGAACTCAAGGAATTGCCAAAAAATTACCTAATTGCTTATCACTTTTCATTAACTAATAGCAGCTCCATGCCAGGTTTTCTTCATATTATGAAAATGTATGATATCAGTAATGTTGTGTATTGCTTAAGCAAACATTGTATTAAGCCCATCATTTATCAATGTAGGCTCATTGGTAGTCCATTGTTTATATTGTTAATATTTGCTATACACTTGTGACACATAGTATGCATGTCTTAATATTTTTTCTATTTTATCACATTATAGACAAACTGTGTAGTATTCTTCCAAATATATATTGTGTGGTTTTCTACACTCAATGATTATTCTGTTCTTTTAAGTAGATCTAATATTTCCTCCAGTGACTGCTTACCTCTCTTTCTATTATTCATGCCTCCACAGATGGAGTTTGTTCATAATAATATAATAATTCAGAGTTTATTTCTAGAAACAGACCTTAGCAAGTCTTTTTGTGTTTGTCACTCCATGTATATCACAATTTCTTTCAAGAATTTGCATGTAGAACTACAAAGGGGAAATTAGCAAGTTTGGTAGTGTTCAATAGAGAAGCAAAATTAGTAGAACACAGACAAGCCAGACAAATCTGAAAAAGTACCTAGAAATAAGAAAAATAATAAAAGATTTATTTTGGCGTAAGCTCTTAGAGAGCACAGGTCATCAAAGAAGCTTTATGTGTTTAGCTTTATTATATTATTTTTCTTTTGGGGAGGGTTACAAAGGTTAGAAAGCGGATATGGATGTACTGGGAGATGAGTGGGATTAAAATGTCTGATGTAAAATTCACAAAGAGTAAGTAAAATGTTACAACTCAATAACAACAACATAAAAGAATTGAGGAAAGAAAAAGGAAGATAAACTACTTAGTTTAGGAAAGAAAAATCACAGTGTTTATTTTTACTTTAGAAATAGTGTCACAGTTGCTATATCAGGGCTGAAAAACATCCTTTCTTACTATTAAAAAATTCTAAAAGTCACAATAAAAGACACTTAATCTAAAGACATTTTAGTCTAAAATATTGCCAAGGTAATTAAAGAAATGACATTTTCTTTTTTTTTTTTTAAAGCTATGCCAACACATGAGATTGTTGGCAGGTGTTTGAACTGTTGTTTAAACATATGAAACTATAGGATGGGGGCTTTCCACAACTAAACCACAGCATACATAGATATAAAGATATTTTTTTACAGATTCTGTATCAGGTTACCTTGTAAAAACTAATGCAACCAAGGTATGTATGGTGAATGTACAGAAAAGCCCGTGGTATAGCCATAGTCCAAGGGTAAACACCTGAGAATAAGCAACAGTAGAAGTTCTGAATGCCTGGAAGTCAGGTCAGCTGTCAACACTGTGAATCCCAGTACAAATCTGAAGGACTTCAAGGCAGCAATATTGATGTCTGGAGACAGAAGAAGTTGGATTTCCAAGCTCAAGAACAAAGATTAAATTTGTCTACTTATTTCAGTCTTTATGGGTTAGATAATGCCCACTTTGTCTAGGGAAGGATATCTTTACTTAGCTTATTGTTTCAAATTCTTTTTTTTTCTAGAGAATTGATTATAGGCATAGTAGGAAATAATCTTCAGACAAGTATTTAGGAAGACTTAGTCTAGTCAAGTTGACAGGTAAAGCTAAATACCACAGTGAAAGTTACATCATTTTGCTAAACATTTCTAGAATGTTCTAAAAATAGCTGTACCAGTTTTTTTAAATGAGAACCAATTTTATGCATGTCTTTACCTGCACTGGCTTATAAGATGTGCCTTAATTCAAGGTGACTATAATCCAGAGCATTGCTCTTCCTTAAAGAGTTTGAGTGGATGTCAAATATTCCTACATAAAACAACATTTGTGTGAATGATGGATATATTATTGTCTTTATTGCTTTTTTCCATAATAAAATATATGTTAAAGCACCTCATTATAGTCCATAAATATTCATTTGTCTGTATTTATTCAGTTGTTATCTTCCACACTAAAAAATGGAGGTGCAGGGAAGTATTTATCTTCCTGTGCTCTGTCTAAATTAGTAATTACTACCTATATGTTGCTATAGAAAAATAACAATAGGTGGGGGAGCCTGAGGATTTAAAGTTTTGATTCAAGGGCAATATATATGTCTGGACAGATATCATGCATCTATTAAAATAAAGTGAATGTAATTAAAAATATAATTTTGGTGTATACATGTGACTGAGGCTGGCCATCTTTGTCAACACAATGTGAAAGGAAGAATGTTGATGTTCCAATGATGGTGTACTCTGACTGGTTCAATCAAGGAAATCAGTGAATTTGACTAATATATGAAGGAGGAAGCTTGTGGTAAGGAAATGAGGATTATGGTTATGTTTGGTGAGAAGTCTGAGCAAACCACTCTGGTGAAGAGATGTTTAGTAAGCATTAAAATTACAATGTAGCAACCAAGTGCAATATAGATAATAGCTTATGGTGTCATGTTTAGGGAAAATACTAAGAGTGAGAAATGGTGAGGCTCCTATTTAAATAACTTCTATATTGTTTGCTGTAGACCGAACTGAGAACAAATATATTAAACAGAGTGAGCTGCAGCAGAGGCTTGAAGATCACTTACTATTCTTTTCAAGTGTTTCAACCTGTTATATGGTTTTCTTTATTTTGAGATGTTGGCTAGTATGTTTTGTGGCTTTATACATGATTCAATGGGCAATTAAGAATAGGATTTATCCACAGTGACAAAGTAGATTTCAAAAGTTGAGAGAGGCTAAGATAATCTTGAATAGCAGAAACTGCAGCCTGAGCATCACACAAACAAAGATTGATGACAGTTCCTAACTGTGTGTTCATTGAGCAAGACAGTATTATGACACATTCTGGATTGATGATCTCATACCACCTGCTGTGATCTTACTCAATATAACACATGAATAATTTAGGAGACAGGTTTTGTTCCCTATTATAGAAGCACAAAGCAACAAGTAGCTCCCTCCCAAGTAAATACAAAGAATCTGATGGAGAACTCTACTATAAAGTTTAGGCTTAATTTCTTTCTTTTAATGGACTTTGTATATTTTAAAGGAATAGAGGTTCTGTATGTTTCCAAGAGGCTTAAAAAGATAACCTCAATTGTCTTCTTGCTTTGAATATGGCCATGAATATTCAGCTGTTGCTTGAGTTATTTACAGAGAGAATTAACAACTATTTTATTACATTATTCTAAACCAGCTGAAGCATTTCAAATGAAATGAAAGAGAAATACTCACATATATGTGAGTATTATTGATTGGATGCCCCATATCTTCTGAAGAATACCATATATATTTTCCCTAAAGAATATTCTTCTATATAATCACAGTAATTCCATAAAACAAGGTACTCGCCATGACAAAGAGGGATGTCTGATCTCAAAATCCATCAAAGATTTGTACATGTCCTACAAGTGTCCTTGGTAGGGATGGGTATAATATAAAATCATATCCTGTGTCCTTAACCTCTTTCTTGTCAGAACTGTTCAGTAATATTTCTGGAAAGTTTATGCTTTTGACTTGTATGAAAATCAAATGGAAATTTCATGTTTTCTATTGTGATTTGCTTGGGATTGCAAAACTTGTACAATCACACTGGAAACCAATCTGGCAATTTCTCAGAAAATTGGAAATACTTCTATCTGAAGACCTAGCTATACCACTACTGGGCATATACTCAAAAGGTACTCTACCATACCACAAGGGCACATGCTCTACTATGTTCACAGAAGGTTTATTGGTAATAGCCAGAAAGTGGAAACAACCCAGATGTCCCTCAATGGAATAATGAATACAGAGAATGTGGTTCATTTACAAAATGGAATACTGTTCAGCTATTTAAAACAAGGACATCCATTTGTCTGCAAACTTCATGAAGTCATTGTTTTTACACATTTTCTGTATCCATTCCTCTGTTGAGGGACATCTGGGTTGTTTCCGTTTTCTGGCTATTATAAATATGGCTGCTATCATGAAATTTCAGACAAATGGGTGGAACTTGAAAATATCATCCTGAGCAAAGTAACATAGTCACAAAAGAATGAACATGGTATGTACTCACTGTTAAGTGGTCATTAGCCCAAAAGTTCGAAATACCCAAGAGTCACTTCACAGCAACAGTCGGGCTGAGTGTGAGGCTGAGTGGAGGAGTTGGAGAAGGGATTGAAAGAGCTAAGGGAGTTTGCAGTCCCATGGAGGAAGCAACAGTGTCAACTGGCCTGACCCCTTGATACACCTGGAGACTGAATCACCAACCAAAGAATACACATAGAGGGACCCATGGTGCTGGCCACATATGTGGCAGAGGAGGGTCTTGTTAGCCATCAGGGGGAGGAGAGTCCCTTGGGCCTGAGGGTGTTAGATCCCCCTGTATAGGAGAATGCCAAGAAGGGAAACCGAGAGTGGATGAGTGGGTGGGTGGGAGAATACCCCCATAGTGCCAGGGGGAGTAGGGAGGGAATGGGGAGGTTCCAAAGGGGAGATCTGTAAAGGGGGAAACATTTGAAATGTAAATAAAGTATGAAACAAACAAACAAAACAAACAAACAAACAAAAACAAACAAGGACATCATGAAAGTTGCAGACAAATGATTGGAACTAGAAAATGTCCTGAGTGAGGTAACCCAGATACAAAAGGGCATACATGGCATGTACTCACTGATAAGTAGATATTAGCCATAAAATACAGGATACTCATCATACATCCTATAGACCCAAAGAAGTTAAACAAGAAGGAGGCCCAGTCAAGGTTGCTTGAGTCTCACTTAGAAGAGGGAATAAAATAGTCATAAGAGGTAGAGGGAGGTAGGGAGGGAACTAGATGGGAGAGGGGATGAACAGGGGAAGGGGGGGTCAGGATAAGGTGTGCGAAGAGATAGGAGAGAGGGCCAAAGGTCCGGGAGAATGAATAAAAATCTGCAGCTGTAGAAGGTTGGGGGTGGGGAGAACCTCTAGGAAGTCCCAGAGACTAGGGATGGAAGGGAGGCTCCCAGGAGTCAATGAGGTGGCCTTAGCTGAGATGACAAATATTGTGGACATAGAAACTTGAGGAAGCTACATCTTGTAGCCAAGCAAGTCCCCTGGAAGAGGGAAAGGACACCAACCCACTCACAAAACTTTCAACCTAAAATTTGTCCTGTCTAATAGAAATTCAGTGGAAAAGATAGAACAGAGACTGAAGAAATGGCTCTCCAATAATCAGCCCAATTTGAGACCCATCCCATGGGTAAGCACCCATCCCTGACACAACTAATGATACTCTGTTAACTTGCAGACAGAAACCTAGCATAGTTATCCTCTGAGAGCCTCTACCCAGCAGCTGCCTGAAACAGATTCAGGTACCCACAACCAAACATTTGACTGATGTTGGGAACCTTATGAGTTGGGGAAAGGAAGACCACAGGAAGACCAACAGAGTCAAATAATCTAGACCCCTGGGAGCTCTCAGAGACTGAGCCACCAAGAAAAGAGCATACACCAGCTAGAATAAGACCCTTCACACATTTAGCAAAAATGCAGCTCAGTCTCCATGTGGGTACCCCAATAACTGGAGCAGGGGGATCTCCCTAAATCCTGACTGTGGAGTAAGTTACCCAGCAGGGCTGCCTTGTCTGACCTCAGTAGTAGAGGATGCTCCAGAGACTAGATGCATCCCAGAGGGGTAGCCCCACTCTCAAATGACAAGGGGAGAAGGATTAAGGGAAGGACTCGGTGAGTGGGAGACTGAGAGCTTGGCAGCATTTGAGGTCTACCAAAACAAACAAATAAACAAAATATTTTAATCATAATAAATAAATAAATAAGTAAATAAATAAATAAACTTGTTTTATGATTCTATCAGTATGTACTTTCATAATGAATGCAGGAAAGTGATCATGGTTTCATCTCTTTTCATCTGAGACAATGTATGCTTTCCATAATGGATCTATAAAGATCCTTTACCCTACAAAGTGTGCTTATAATACGCTGTTGTATTTCCCCTGTGAAGATGGAGAATTGATACTTTATTCTGAGGGTGAGAGCTTTAGACTATGGAGGGACTGAGGCATGCCTTCAATCTTACAAATTTTTTCGTAAGTGGAAATAGGGATTCTCCTTTGTGTATTTGGAAAACTTCCGGTACTCAGATATAGTCTCCATTCCCCAGTTGCTCTCTGTTGGGGTCTTACATACCACAGAACTGAAAATAACCATTACCACACAAACCTGCTCAGAAACACCATTGCTGGCCCCACCCAGGTTTCAATGAAGCCAATCTTACCCTATGCCTCCTGATGATTTTTGGATTACTTATTTAGAAATAGAGGACAGACACAAAAGGAAGACTAAGAATCAGTTTTGGAGTTAATAATTATGTTCTGATATTTTTCATTTACAAACAGTGCCATCTTTGGCTTTCTACTAAGCCAAGAGTCCTTAGTGACTCCATAAGTAAAGTATGATTTGACTCTATGACACTACTTCAGCTACTGTGAAGAAGAATGCCTGCTAATATGCATGCACCGTGCCTCCCCTCTCCTCTAACATAGAATAAAGGTCAGTCAGGGATTTTGGATTATCACTGTACCAAGTAGTAAGTACATTATAAGCATTCCACGTGGCATTTACACAATGAATAAATCTATCCCTTTACAAAAGCTTCATAATTTATAAGATGCCAAATCCATGGTGGCTATTATTATTGAATAAAAATGACTATTCTGAAATATTCAAGTACACAATACACATATTTATAAGTCTATTTTGAAATGTAATATTTGATTTCTAGTACAGTGTCTTGTATATGATGGGTGCTCAATACATATGAATGATCAGGAAATGCATGAATGTATGTATGAATAGATAAATGGTAAGTAGATGTTTGTCAAAGAGGGAATTTTGAAATGACTTGGTATTTGAGACCTAGCACAGATGGAAATTACTGAAAGCTTCATGTAAATTAAATGGAAGAACTTGGCCAGCCACAGTGCAGAGAACAGATGAGAGACCGGCCAGTTCTTCAGTTGAATGGATTGTTTGGATGTCATAACTGTAAAGTTTAAACTCAGAGCTGTTATATGGCAGGAGGAAATAAAGCGATTATTACATTGCTAATTTGTGCAACTGTTTTGCAAGATAATACAGAATCAAGTCCGACTTTCCAAGCATATATTCACTGCTTTTCCCCATCTGCTGCAGCATACATGCCTGGCCTCATCTGGCTTTTCTTGTTCACTCATTCATTTTTCATACATATATGGTTATGGGTTAAGCATTTCCTCTTATTCTTTTGATGTCATAAGATGGAAATAATAACGTCCCCAAATCTCATTATATTTCTAAGAGTTAAGTGCCACAAAGCACGAAATCAGCAAATGATTTCTCTTTACTAAATATTTTCTGGTTGAGGTATGCCTTAAACTGCAGAGGACACTTAGATGAAGTAGATGCAAGGTCCCACTACCAGTGCAGCAAGGAACACAGGCAATAAAATGAATTTGGTAGGAAAACAGTGTGTGTTCTCTCAAGCTCTAATGTGGATATTGTTGCCACACATTTGGTTACTGGATTTTTTAAATTAATAAATATTTATTATGTTCCTTGTAGGAGCCAATCTACCAGTAATATTGTAAAATGCTACTTTCATCATTTTTACAGAGATTATTTATATGAATAGACAGAAAGCAATGAACAAGCAAATTTATAAATCCTACAATTATAAGTAAGTGCTTTGAGGGAAAGAAATGACAAGGAAGGGATGAAGTATTGTGAAGACAGAGGCTAGTTTGCCTGTCATGAAGAAAGGCATCTATTCCAGGCAGCAATCTTCAGAATGCCTCATGGAAGAAAGGCTGAGAGCATGGTAAAAAGTGAAGAGGAGGCACAGGGAAGAGTGAAATGTCCCAGAGGCAAGAATGTGCCCACAAATTATATGGACCACAATGAGTACAGTACTCAGAATACAATGAACAGGTTAATTCATATGGGATGGAGTTAGAGGTAGCACCTTGGGCTACATCGCTGAGGATTTTGTCCATAGCAATAGCATTTGAATTTTGTCTCTACTGTAGTTAAAGATTTTTCTGAGGGTTTAGAATAGGGAAGATATATGACTGATTTATATATTAAAATGAATACATACAATAGAAGAACATGAACATAGAAACTCCAGAAATCAACGAAGGATATCTGGCTCAGACTGGTGGGTATAAAAAGGGTATTGAGAGACAGAGTTATAGATTCAGTATGGGTTGAAAGTGAACAAAGTTCCTGTTAACTCATCAGATGTGAGAGATGAGAGAGACCAGTAGGCTGTAGTAGAACCCCAGGAAGGGATGAAGAGCTGCCCATTTTTGTTACCTTTTATTTGGCTACCCATTTGACTTTCAATAAGAGAGTATTCACCTTATTTTGTGGTTGGAGAATTTAATTTTCAGGGGTTAGGTAATCTTTTCAAAGTCACTTATGTAAATTAACCACCTGTCTGTTAAATTGGGGTAGGGGTAGCTTTTGCAGCAGTAGGATAAATAATGGCTAAGACTATGATCTGGTGCCACAGTCAGGTGTACTTGGTCCACTGTTATCAGGGCAAAGTTGGTACCTGTGTAGGCGTCTATTTCAGAATGCACATGGGGTGTTGTAGGAAGGCTTGTGTTAGTGTTGGCTGGAGAAGTAAATGAATTTACACCAGTTAGGAGATCAACCTCATTTTTTAACTTGGTGAATAAAGACAAATTTATCAAGGTTCAGACCAGAATTGGGATATCACATTCTAACTAGTGCAAAGTGGTGTATAGATACTGTAGATATAAATCTTACATTTATTCATTGTTCACCACTTGAAATACTATCACAAATTCTGGAATATCGAGCCCCTTTTGTCTTTTTGTCTACTACATCGAGGGGCTCTTGAGGTGATTGCGAATCCAAGGCAGAAGTAGGTTTAAGGTGCAGATTCCTGAATCTGTATCCATTAAAGGCAAGGTGGAGGGCCATGGCAGCAGCTCACACATGGCAAGGACCTTGTGTGGAATGCAGAAACCCTGGCAAATAAAAATAGCATTCTGAAGGATGCGAAGCGAAACAGATGGTTCTTAAGAATGAGACTGGGAAAACAGCCAGGATGAAGGCTTCTGAACATCCTGTGGGGCTCAGTTCTCAGAACCAGTGGTCTTTGCCCAGGTACCTGAATTAATGGAATAAATCATGAGTCTAAAAATCTAATAATAGCTTTTCTTTTCAGTATTAATGGGATTTAATTCATAATTATATTTATGCCATAGGTTACTTTTATTTTATATGTAGTGAATCAATGAGCATCATCAAATTAATATACCTATCATGTCATAGTTATTGTTTTGTTTGTGTGTGGTGAGGCCACAAGAAACCTATTCTTTTACAACTTTCAAATACACTGTACAACAAGACCATAATAACTATTGTTACCTTATAGTTTAATAGACCTATAGAAGGTTTTGTCCTGTGTAGTAGAAACTTTGTACCCTTATATAAACATCTCTCATCTTTTCCCTCCCCCCGTCTCTAGAGCCAACTACTGTCCTTCATTGCTTCATTTTAGCTGCAATGTATAACTCAGATTACGTAGTATAGTTTCGATATTGCCTTTCCTATTTTATTTTTTAAATTAATTATTACATTTCTCTCGAATGTTGCCTCCTACTGGTCCCTTCTCTCATAGTTCTTCACTTCATCCTCCCTCCCCTTCACCTCTGAGAGTATACCACTCTGGGATCCTGCTTCCTTGGGGCAAGTCTCTACAGGATTAGGTGCATCCTCTGCCACTGAGGCCAGACAAGGCAGTCCTCTGCTACATATGTGCTGGATTCATCTATGTTGCTGAGAGTATGAGTTCCATAATATTTTTTTCAAAGAAGGAATATGTTCTGTATATATGCATATAACTGTCACTTTGATCTTATCTAACTATACATAATTAGGTTGATTACTTTGTTGTTGTGAATAGTGCTGTTAAAAGCATAATTTTTTATTGCTGTAGAAGAGTTGATATAGTGAAAGGCACTATGATACTGGATATGAACTCATACTATTAATCTTGAGAAATCATTGTCTTGGAGTTTAAAGAACGTGTTTTCTGGCTCTGACTATGACATGAATTAGTTAGATCTGTTAGCCTTCAGAAGATCTTTCTTTTACTGTTTTGGACTCCTCCAGAAAATGGGATTTGACTAATATGGCTATTGAAGTTTTGATGCAAAACATATCTCGTAGGCTCATCTGTGGAAGGCATAGTCTGTAGTTGACAGGACCAGTGGGAGGTAATGGGACCTAGCATAA
The DNA here is from genome assembly GCA_019843965.1 of Rhynchomys soricoides. Taxonomy (NCBI): domain Eukaryota; kingdom Metazoa; phylum Chordata; class Mammalia; order Rodentia; family Muridae; genus Rhynchomys; species Rhynchomys soricoides. Next base: position 804,357 of record JADRCH010000051.1, on the reverse strand, counting down.
GAAACTCTGACATTGAAGGGGATACGGGGACCTGGCTGGCATCTCAGGATAAGGAGTACTACTCCACTACACATGCATGCATGATGCTCCATTTCACCATAGACCCCAAAATACAAAGCTAAATAGATGACCTGATACCTCTGGAATAGTTAGCCAGAATTAATATTTTCTTATTTTAAATTGTTTATTTTAAGCATTTTGCTGCAAGTACAAAGAGCAGGCTGACGTGAAGGTTTGAGAATTTGGAGTTTATGTGAGAGAAGTGTCTTTCTTCCCATCTCACACTGTCAATGTCTGTAAGATAATCAGCCCCCCACAGTCCTATAGGGTTCTCAACTGCAAGAACCATGTGTGTTCTTCAAGTCGCTGTGAGGATTAGGGGGTGTGATGGGTATAAGTACACCGAGCAGTGCCTGGGCTGAAATTACAGATGTTCTGTCATCACATGTGTGCATGCTGAAAGTGAATTCCTATGTGTTTCATGAGTAGACTAAATGTCATAATAGCTATTGTCATGTTTCTATGGCTCATTCAAGTGCATTCTGCTTTCCTAATTTTGTGTGGACATCCCTCACTGTCTGAGTGCTCACAATGGACAGCTTATCTATTTCTGAGAACCTCTTTTCTGGCAGCAGTGTTCAGCTAATGAAATGTCAAACTTTTCAGAGAATGACCAAATAACTTCATGAGCACTGTATTTATAAAACAAAACAAAACAAAACAACAACAATAAATACAAAATCAAAAAAACTCCAAGCCTTTATATATACCCAAATCTTTTCTGTAATCATGCATAAGTAATACTATGAGAAATAATCAAATGTTTATGAATCAAAGCCTTTATATATACCCAAATCTTTTCTGTAATCATGCATAAGTAATACTATGAGAAATAATCAAATGTTTATGAATCAAGTGAGATTTTTAAAAACAAAATGTTGATAGATTGTAAGAGACACAGCCATGTTAGTACATTTTAGCCTGATACAATATCTAAAGAATTGAAATGCAGCAGTTTTATTTAAAACAATCTCCAACATGTAATAAAAACACATGTTCCAATATGTTCATAGCAGCCATATTTATAATAGCCAGAAGCTGGAAACAACCCAGATGTTCCTACACAGAGGAATGGATACAGAAAACGTGGTACATTTACAGAATGGAATACTACTCAGCTATTAAAAATAATGACTTCATGAAATTCGTAGACAAATGGATGGATCTTGAAAACATCATTCTGAGCCAGGTAATGCAGTCACAAAAGAATGAACATGGTATGTACTCACTGTTAAGTGGTTATTAGCCTAAAAGTTTGAAATACCCAAGAGTCACTTCGCAGAAACAATAATACTGAGTACGAGGTTCCAGATGGAGGGCTTGGAGAAAGGACTGAAGGAGCTGAGGGAGTGTGCTGCCCCAGGGAGGTAGCAACACTGGCAACTGGCCTGACCCCCCATATTTCTGCAGACTGATCCACCAGCTAAAGAATACACATGGAGGGACCCATAGTGCTGGCCACAAAGACTGCAGAGGAGGGTCTTGTTACCCATCAGGGGGAGCAGAGGCCCTTGGGCCTGAGGGTGTTATATCCCCCAGTATAGGAGAATGTCAAGGAGGGAAGACGAGAGTGGGTGGGGGGTGGGGTGGGGAGGTGGGTTGGAGAATATCCCCATAGAGGCAGGGGGAGGGAGGAGGGAATGGGGAGGTTCCAAAGGGGAGATCTGGAAAGGGGGAAACATTTGAAAGGTAAATAAAATATGAAAATAAAAAAAAATAAAACAATCTCATAACTTCAAACTGCCACTACCCTGAGTTGAGGTAAGGGGAAGCTAATAAAATAATTTTTATTCATGGGAAACTATTTCAATTTCTAGCTCTAAGAACACATTACTTCCATGTAGATTTTTATACACATTTTGTGTGTGTGTGTGTGTGTGTGTGTATGTGTGTAGTATGTGTGTGTTTTATACTACAGAGTCAAAAACAGGATAGTGATTGAGAAGACAGAAAATAAAATCTTTTATCCACAAACACAAGAATAAAACACAGCAATAATCAGGAAAAGATACATTTTATCTATCATAGACCCATCCTTCTTAGAATTTGTAACTACTGCTTTTATCCAAAACAGTTTGTTTAACCTATGCTCTATAAAAACTTATGAAGAGTAGTGCTAGCCAGACAGCTCAGCAAGTAAAGGCACATGGCCTGTGTTTTATCCCAGGGATCCACATAGAAGGAGAAAATCAATTCCTGGACAGTGTTCTATGACTGCCACATGTGTGCTGTTTCATGTACATACATGTACAAAGAAAGAAAAGAATAGAAAGAAATGTTACCAAATACTGGTCAACAAATTTAGATAAGATTTTATTTTATATGTGTTTAATTAGAAACATGCATGACTTATAAAATTTTAAAAGAATTGATGGTGATAACATCATGGAAAATTTTTCTAGGCTTCACAATTATAAATATAACACTGTGCTTACATTCTCCAGTATAGTTACCACAAAACACCACAGTCTATTCAGTACACAAACTACAAGTAGTTTGGCATGAGATACAGTGTGTGTGTGTGTGTGTGTGTGTGTGTGTGTGTGTGTGTAATTGAAAGTAGGATACAAAGAATGTAAAATTTCTTGTTTATATTTTAATGCTGTAATGGCAGTGTTTGGGATATATTTGAAATATCATTTCCTTTTTTTTCATCTGAAATATAGTCATTACAAAAGTTGAAAGCACACATGTGACTTATGGAATATTTCTTTTGGGTAGTAATTGAATAGAAGTGTTTATTTAAAGAAAATAAATTCTTTTGGACTAACTGTTTAATAGACCAAAAGATGAGGGTGGTCATACACAAGCTATATACTTTTTAAAGGTGCTATTATATGCACAAAGGTTATAGTATTGTTTTAATCTTACGCTTAATGAAGAAAGCATACCCTAGTATGTTTTTTGATGTTTTGTTTTATGAATTAGAATTTCAGGAGTCTCCTACTTCTCAAGCCAAAAAGCAAGCATATACAATAACACACACACACACTCACACAAACACACATACGGAGAGACAGAGAGAAAGAGACAGAGAGAGAGAGACTCAACCAAACAAAACCAAATAAGACTAAGATTAATGTATTTGCCTTTATTTTTACAAGTTTTTTAGGATATTCACAAAAATAATTTAATATTGAAACACCCTTTGAAGTGCTTACCAGTCACCAATCCCTGGACAAGCTGCTTGACATTTATATCTGTATTAGTAATGAAGATGGTGAATTCCCCTTCATGAGAAAATGATGTCTGAGGTAATGACTGAACGATGCATGGCATGCATGCAAATAATCATTGCTCAATCAGTATTTGTTGGGTGGATGAGTGAATGATGCAGACTAACAGTGTTTCTAAACTCGGAGTCTATAGTGTGATAAGTCCTGAGGTCTGGGAGGCCCCTTGGCTATCTTCTTAGCAAACACATGTCCGAGGGCAACAACATAGCATGTCTTCCCAGTGTTTTCTTAATGGTGGGTAATTTTAGCCTTATTTTTACATCAAAGCAAAACGTATTGTGTGAAAGTGTTAGATTCCCATGAATTTTAAGACAGAACAAATAAGAGACTTCAAAGGAATGACATCCTGGTGACAGACTTTATAAGACTAGGTTTACAATGACTGACATCTCCTCACCTCTGCCTGCTGGTCTTATCTATACTTGATTAGAAAAGTTTACATGGACCTGTTCAAGCTGCTACCCCAATCATGAATGAGAAGAACCACTGCTGGCAGGCACTCCATAGTGATCTTGAGGTTATGCCTAGGCTTCCCCTTGGATCGATGACTTATTAGAAGAATGACTATCTTCTTTCAAGTGTGGTATAGAAATTGGTTTCTACTTTGCTGCTAAAACTTGAACACTTTCACTATGATGCCATGACACAAAGTCCTGAATCTCCTTAAACAGCTTTTAAATTATCATGATTTTCGCATGCTCCTTGCTATCTTTGCCATCTCTCAACACAACCAAGTGACTCCCAGTATGTAATATTCCACTATAGTTCAGGTTTCATTTTCTCTTCATTTATATCCTCTAGTTAGTTAAGGGGAGAGTGTAATGCTTGGTGCAGCCTTAGTGGGACCTTAGGCAAAGGACCGTTTGTAGCTTTTTTCCTCCCTCCATACACACCTCCTCATGGGTACTCATCTGGTTGTTAGATGAACTGAGCATCCTGGGAGCATCATACTCCCTTGTGCATATTGGGCTTTTGCACTATGGTCTGGGCAATGTCTGGAGTGATCTATCAGTACTAGGTCTGTGTGGCTATGTGTGTAATGCAGAGGGATGGTTACTCGATCTAACATGGCCATAAATGTCTACACACTAAATTCTAGTTCACAACCCTACCTAGTTTTCTGTGAAGATATTTTTCTCTTTTCTTTTTTTCTTTTCCTTTCCTTTCCTTTCCTTTCCTTTCCTTTCCTTTCCTTTCCTT
>JADRCH010000051.1:774258-799851 GCA_019843965.1 Rhynchomys soricoides | reverse complement strand
TTTCCTTTCCTTTCCTTTCCTTTCCTTTCCTTTCCTTTCCTTTCCTTTTCTTTCCCTTTCTGTTCTTTCTTTATAAATGCAGGGAGAGAAGCATTAGAGTGTTTTGAAATCCTAAATCTCCACTGGATCTTGATATAGCTCCATAGACTATCAAAGAGGGATACACAGTGTATCACTGAACAGAATCAGCAGATTTATACCAAATATAATTTGTTCTTGTTTGGAAGCTATTTTGTTACTTTTCCTGTTGTGACATGAACAAAAGTCTATTCATCCCAGAAATGACACTGGTGGTAGACCAAAGAAATAAATACACTCATATATTGCTTGGTGAGTCAGGAGAAGGTTTTTGGCTAGTAGCAGAGTTGTGTGTTCATGCAGCCCTATAAAGGTTCTTTTCCCCCAACAGTTGGAGCTATTGTAGCTTTGAGGAAAGGACTTGTGAATTTTATGCTTTATGTACTTCTTGAACTGGGTAGGTTTGGTGAGCACATTGGGTCCTAAGAGAATTGGAAGTATCTGGTTATATGTATCATGTGATGGAAACTCAGGTGGGGTTTTGCTGAAGCAGACTCACATGCTGAAGCAAGGCCCATGAAAGGACTTGAGATGTTTAGAGAGATTATAAATAGGATTCAAAGGACAGTGAAGGAGTGCTTGTATAGCTAGCCGTGATGTGCTGTTTTGGTTTCAAGTCTTTGCTGATCTTTGCTACATTGACAGAGACATGGCATCCAGCTGGTTCTGGTTGCTAGGCTCTGGTGCCGATTCAGTGGAGGCCTGACTGTTTCTGCTGGATCATGCTACTGCTGCTAATTTGTGTTTGGTATCCTGACACTACTGATCTGGACTGCTGATATCCTGACAAGTGGAGATTAGAAAAGAACTAGTTCTAAATAGGTCTACATCCCCTTGTGCTATTTACCATCTTTCTTCTCTACCTTTGAATGGTAGGCAGGAAGGAGGGTGTGGTTGAAGCATCTGAGAACCCTTAATAAACTAGGTTTTGAAAAGTCTAAGCCTACACCTCCTTTTTCATGTTTCAATTTAGAGGAAATTCTATATAAGCTCTTTTAGTCTTTGTATATCTCAGGATTTTACATTTTTTGGCATATTCTAGAGTTATTAAGAACTTCAAATGAAGAAAAGGGGGGAACTTAGGTAGTCTGAAGCTACCTCTCCTATACTTGTAAGAATGGCCACATAGAACCATTGGCCAGTGTTTAATGCCAGAGAGGTCCATGTTGTACTAGGTCCATTATATGTTCAAAGTTTTGATCAAGATCTGTACATTGCAATACCTCTACTTTGGCAAGACTGGGGCAATTATGGTCTTAAATCATAGTTCCAAAATCAATTCTTGTACACTTTTAACATTTAGGATATTGTACTTATCAAATACATAAAGAAAAAGTCAGAACTTTTGCTAAGTAACTTTAAAATTTTATTTTCTCCATTTTTCACACAAAGATGAAATTCCTTATGCAGTTCTTGATGACTATGCATATGATTTAATATTTAGCTAAAAGATTTAATCTAGGTATGAGTGTGGAAAAAGTTCTGCACATGAATATGGAGAATGTAAATATATCTTCCCTTGAAAATAATCCAGGTCGAAAGATTGATCTTACTGAGACACTTTGTTTGCTTCAGAGAAATCTTATATAATATCAAACCATAATTTCTATTTGGTTGTAAATGGTGAAACAAAACAGTGCAGGCCTTAAATCTAAGGACTCAATAAAAAACTCTAAGATGCTCAGTGATCCCAGCTGAGGTGCTCAGTACTCCCAACTGTGGCTTTAAACTTTCAGAAGCTTCTGTGCCGTTTCTTCCCCACAGAAATCATCTCCATAACCATTCTGTTTTTAGCAAGATTCTACTCTCCTTTGCCACCCTTTTCTTTATTTTTAATCATAATACCCAAAATTGACTTCATTCATTGTGCTTTTCTGTAGTGTATTAAGCTATGATGATGATAATGATGATGACAATGATGATGATGATGGATCAGAAGTATTCTAATGCCTTAACTCCACTGCAGCACTCTCCCTATCCTATAAGTTGGCTCTTCAGCAGACATCTCTTTTTACCTTCTTTTGTACATTTTTAAATGGCACTTCTTTATTTAAAGTATAAATATGTGGTTAAATCTACAGAAAAAATACTCAGTGGAAATTTACTAATATCCACTTAAAAGGAAATCAAATATGCCATTGTTCAAGAAATATTTCCTAGTATAGTTCTCATCTGGTTCATGGTATCTGAAAATTATTTTAATAACTCTTTCCCAATTCTCCCAACAATGCAGCACACAAGACTATTCTAAGTCCCTAGGGAAGATTTATTCACCGTACACAATGGTTCTTTTAGGATATCCTAGCTAGAATCTTTTTAAAAACAGTTTGGAAGAGACTAGAAGGCTACTTATTAAACAGGAATTCCCCACAAGATTCAGGAAGATTTCACTATACATGTAGATCCATGAAAGAATAAAAGTAAAACAAGAAACCACATCATCCATAGAATACGGAATTAGGAAAATAATGTTTGTTGGTAGTAAAATGCTTTTTGGTCATTAAAAAGGTGAGTTTTATGTCACGAGATAGGACATACTTGCAGTACATTTGGTTTTAAGTAAAAGATGCATGCTGTGCAATGGAGCCAATACCCAATAATCTGATATTTGTGAGTATTTATTTTGGTTATGATGGTATTTTTAACATAGCAAATTATCTGACTTTAGAGTCAGACTCAAAGGTGTATGTTGCTGTAGAGGATTTTTTTTTTGCAGATGTCTATGTACAAAATTCACTGACTATAAGTAAGGAAGGATGTGTCCAGTAGAATCTGTTGGACTTTCTACAGTCAGTTTAAAGATCCTATGAGCAGAGCTGAAGTTCTCACAAAGAAGCACGTCTACCTCTGGGTTGCTGCCAGGCAGGACTCCTGCTCTGGACTTCCAGTCCATTCTTCTAATAGTCATCTCATAGATTTCAAATATCATTATATAATATTATATTGTATATTATTTAATATACTATTTCTGATTCTTTCGTTGAACCTTGGCTGACATAAGCATTCTAAATTTTTGACATGCAGTTGCTAAAGTGTTACATGCTGTCACTTTCTGCCGAGTTTTGACTTCCTCCAGAAGCTGATTCTGAGATAAGCAGTTAGTTCACAAAGTGACCCCAGGAAGCACAGTTAGGGGAATGAGTGAAGCCCGCTAGGGAGCACCACATAAATGTTATGCTCTTGGTGGGTTATATATATGGGTAACCTGAGAACACAGCTGGAGACATCTGGAATGGAATGTTTCAGTGTTTTCTTAGCCTAGTAGTAAGGATGGGTGAGTATTAGTCAGTCTGTTTTTCAATTATCATTGTTTAAGGTTCTGATAGAGGCATAAAAACTGCCACACTCAGGACTGTCTTTCACTTATGAGTCCCTCACCTGAGAAAAGGCAAAGGCTTATTCTTATAAGTCTTTTTCACTGAAAGCGAAGGTGAGGTTAGCAGGGTAGAGAGAGGTACCCTGTTGGAATCCATTGCATTTTCTCACTTTCATAGAGAAGAAAACAGACTAGGCACATCATTTCTTCGATAGAAGTGGCTGGTATGATCCAACACAGTTCTGTTTCCAAAACCTTAGATACCTTCCTACAGAATAAATGAAGGATAATAATAGCAATGAGGCTTGTGTTACTAGTGACATTCTTGTCAAGAGGGTCTTGGGTCACACTAACTTTCAGGGATGTTCGTGATATATGTTTTCTCCCTGAAATTTAAACTCATGTCCTTGTACTTTTGAGGAAGACCCCTTCCCATGGCTTCGGCCTGTGCCTTGTATGCATGGATAAATCAGGGGAAAGTTTTCATTGGAGGTGTGGGAAGGGCATGCTTCACAGTGGCTGCATGGATGGATGGCTGCACCTTTTTGGCTTTTCTCTTTCCTTGGATATTTATTTTGTCAATATTCTTCTTTTTGCTAAAGTTTGTTTACATCATCTGGGTAATGTCTCAAGCAAATTTCTAAAAGATATTTATAGCAACTTTCTGAGGATTGCAAGAGGCACAGCAGGGAGGAAAAATTTGAATAGACAGAGAATCACATTTCTTGAGTAAGTAGTCTATATCGTGTATTATTCACACAAAATATTTTGCTTTTGTAAAGATGATGATAGGCTATTAGTATCAAATATGGATTTCTGCAGATATGGATAAACATTCACCTATGTTTCTCTGTGTGTGCTTGTATGCTTGTGTGTGTGTTTGTCTATGTGTATGTGGGGTGATATGATGTGTGTGTATATGTGTGTGTGTGTGTGGGAGAGAGAGAGAGAGAGAGAGAGAGAGAGAGAGAGAGAACCATATCTTCAATGATGTTTGCTAAAAGAACTGATAGAGAGTCAGCCATCAATCTGCAGTGACTGATTAAAAAATACTAAAGAAGAGGTAATTACCAAGCTTTTACTGACTTACAAACTGTAATAGGATAGCAGGGTAGCAAGGGTCTGAATTATAGAACATAGAACACATAAGGAAAGGAAAACCTGTAAAGATACAGGTTTGGAGGGTTAACATATGTATCAGGGAAAGTGCTGTTCAATTTTTTTCTCATCTAAGTAAGAATGTTGAAGGGTGCTAGAAGAGTGCTCCCCCCAAGCTTCAGATAAAAATGTCCACAAAAGGGGAACTCAAGAAAGGAATGCACTATGAGAAAAGTATGGGCAGGCAGAGGGGTCTGAATCATGATGAGTCTTTGCAAAGAACACTGTTCTTTTGCTGTGCATAGTCCAAGATTCCTTTGTAATGTCTGCTAGGGGAGTCCTTACAACTGTCTATACACAGGGACTTTGGGCCAGGAGCTGGGCTCCCAGGAATGAGTTCATCAATATGGAAAATCATAAGGAAGAATAAATCTACCTAAATATGTATGAAGAAGACTAACCCAGACTGTTTTCTGTTTAGCTACCACCATACACTTACAGATTTAAAGGTTATTGGGGCAATAGAAGTGAATGTTGAAGCAACTACCCTCCATTTCTGTCATCATCATTACTTTTTTTTTTTAGTTTCATGATGCTTTGACTTTTTAAATTTTTTTAATTTGTTTATTTTTTCACACTTTATTTACATTTCAAATGTTTCCCCCTTTCCAGATCTCCTCTTTGGAACCTCCTCATTCCCTCCCCCTCCCCTGCCACTATGGGGGTATTCCCCCACCCACCCACCCATCCACTCTCGTCTTCCCTCCTTTGCATTCTCCTATACTGGGGACGACTTAGGATTGAATTATACTCAACTTCAGTGGAAGAGTTAAATTGTTTGTGTCATAACTTGGGCCTGTTAAGAAAGCATTTTATATGAAAATACTGAATTAAAATTATACTTATGAAAACTATAACTTAGCCACTCTGTGGAGTTGCCCAAGAGCAGAGCTTCAGAGGCATCTGTCAAAGTACCATGGCTGGGAGGACTCTAAGAACACTAATTTTGACAGTCATAATTATTGTCTCTGAAAAATCCGTTCTCTGCGTCTAATTGCACTTTTGTTTACTTATAAAATCAGTGTGATCATAACATGTTTGTTAGGAGTCCATGTGCAATCTCTATGAAGTTCTTCGGAAGATAAGTGTGACATGAAGCAAGCTTTCTGTAAGCATGTGCTGGCCAAAGATGGGTGGAGAGGTGGGTGTGAGAAGTCATCTAGGAAGCAGTCTACTGACTAGAGAGTGATACTGAGCTAACAGCTAAAGGGAATGGAGTTGTATGCTCTTCTGGCTATTGGTTTTTTAATTTTGTTGTGTTTGTTGTTGTTGTGGCCAGAACAAACTTCAAGAAATTGAATTTATTGTAAACAGAAAAGATTGAACTCATGTTTCTATACATTTCAGAATATGCCATCAATTTCTTTTTGGCTCGTAAAAGGGCTTCCTGGGTGAATCACAATATGGTCAAACATATTGTGGGACTCAGTGAGAAGGCGAGGTCTCATGGCAACTTGGAAAACCCCAAGAGTCACACCCATCTCTACAAAAGAAACATTTCTTGGGGAAGGAGTGGCAAAAAACAGGGTCCTCAAGAATTAATCTTTTCTGTGGGCAGAATATAAAAGATCTATTCATCATTTTCTAAGCATTAGCTCTGAAAATCTCATCATTTCTTAGCATCACCATACTTAGGACCAAATTTCTAGCATGTGACCATTTGTGAAGAAAAACTACATTGGATGCATACTCTATTAGTTTGTTTCTTATTGCTATAATGAAGACCATGACCAAAAGAAAGGTGGATAAAGCATTTAGTTGGCTTATAGATCCCATTTGCAGCCCATCACTGAGTGGAAGCAAAGCAAGGACTCAAGCAGAGCAGAGTCAGGAAGTGCAGTGAAGACTATGGGGGAAGTCTGGTGACTGGTTTAGTCCTCATGGTTTTCTCAGTTTGCTTCCTTATACGACCCAGGACCACCTGCCCAAGGAGGCACCACGTGAAATCAATCATTTATTGAGAAACTTCTCATGGATTTTGCCTACAGACAATCTGATGGAGGCATCTTCACAACTAATGTTCTGTCTTCCCAGATTATTCTAACTTTTATCAAGTTGACAAGCTAACCATCACACACAGCATAGCCAAGAGTGGTGGCTATCAGTCGCTGGCGAGGATGGCTGAGCTGCTAAGGAATATACCTTGCAAGTATGAGGACATGAGTATAATTCACAAAACTCATATCAAAGAGCCAAGTGTGTAATGGAAAAGTTGTAGTCTCAGGCCTGAGAAGGAGGGACAGGGACATGGAGATCCCTGAAGCTTGCTGGCTATCAGACATAGCTAACTAGTCAAGCTCTAGACCAGTGAGAAATCCTGTTCATGAAAAGAGAGAAAATTTTTGTTAGCTCCTTAGGAAGGATACAAGCCAGTGTACATACACATGTGCTCATGAACACACACATACATACATGTACACACACACACACAATCAATCAAGTGAAATACATGCTTAGGTGGGGTGAAAAAATTTCCCCTAGTAGAAATTTGTAGGATTCATCCAATAGCCCAAGGAGAAAGCAGGTGCTGAATCTTGCATGTGACTTGAGTTAAACCAGTATCCCAAATTTGTTATTGAAGATTTGCCATGTGAGACTGAAAACATGAGCATAACTTCCCCACCTCCCTTCTCACCGACTGCTGCTCCTCCTGCCTTTCCTGCACTCACTTTTGACCACGGATGGGGCTTCTCTCACCTTGTTTACAGATCCTGTCCATGGGGAAGACACTGTTTCACATTCTGAGTCACTTCTGCCTCCAGCCACAAAAATCTGGTTTTCCCTATGCTCACTTTAGGCTGCAAATACAGAAGCCAAACACTCATTTTGGGCCTGTGGAAATGTAAGATATTCATAATTCTTCTGAATTAAGGGTTGGCCTTTTTCTTCTTATTCGAAGCACAATTCTATTATTTTGAATTTCTGTAATCAAAATGGCATTTTAAAGTAAATTTTCTAGCTGTATAATTCTAGAGGTTTATTGACATTGAATTTCTCTCTCTTCTCTCATATGTGTTTTGATTGCTTTTTAAGCACACATTTGTAATTGCCAGAAAATTTAGTCAGATTTTAGGGTTTTTCTTAATCAGTCCAAAAGGCAATTGAGACTGTGAGTTTAGAAAGAATACACCTTGTATCTCAGATGGAAAAGTTAATGAGGGTCAGGAGACAGGGTGAGGCAGTGCCAAGGCACTCATGATAGATTAAGGAGCATCAGATGGAGCCACCTATCTACGTTCCTCTTGGTGCTTATCCCTAACACCTGTGACGTCTTACGTGTTACCACCTGGATTTCTTCACAGACTAACTAAATCACTTCTCCAATTTGTAACAATTAAATGTAATTGTCCTGTTATACATTAGATCTCTATACATAGCTATTCTATATTACTGTAGGTTTCTACCTTTTAATCTGCATCTTAACTCTCCTACCTGTTTATCCCTGGTAGACAGTGCTCTAGTTTGTACTTCTGTGCAATCCATCTTTTCTTTTATATCTGTCATCCAGGTGGAGTCATGTAGCATTTTTCTTTGAGACTGCTTTTATTCATATTACTAAAAATGGTATGATTTCATTTCTATGCTGAATAATATTCCATTATAAGAGAACAAAAGTTCTTACCTGTTCATCTGCTGGTGAACACTGCATGGTTCTGTGTTGGAGAGAGACGATGCAATGGGCACAGGAGAGCAGACGTCTCTCTGAGCTGGTTCCTTTTCTTTGTGGGTACACTCAGAAGAAACATTGCTGGATCATAGGATAATTGTAAAAGTCTCCTGTTAAGCTATGATGTGGAAATACTTCAGTTTAGCACCAATTACTAGACTTAAGCATCTAAATCTCAATTTGAGATTAATGCTTAAATATCTATTCACTTAGAATATATACATGACCCTTGACCACTTCTCTAAGTTGATGACAGTTTACCTTTCTTGTACTCAATTCATTCATTTGGGATCATTTAGATATTCTCACATCCAACAGTCCATGGCACCTGGAGTCCTAATGGCTTGCTCTTCAAGATGACTATATAGAACAGTGGTTCTCACCCTTCTTAGTGCTATGACCTTTTAATACAGTTCCTCATGTGATGGTGATCCCAGCCATAACAATATTCTTGTTGCTACTTCATAACTGTAACTGTTTTACTAATTCCTAACATACTAATTACTAACTTATGAATTGTAATGTACATATCTGTGTTTTCTGATGGCTTTAGGCAACCCCTGTGAAAGGGTCATTCGACCCCAAATTAGTCGGGACTCACAGATTGAGAACCACTGATTTAGAGGCTAATTTCCCTTTTGTTACAACTCCATCTTCTTGAGTAAAGATTCCCAGTTGATTTTTTTTCACCTTCTCACACACAACTCTGTCCTTGCCCCCTTCCAGGCTACTTTCCATTGTACATTGCCAAAGAGAGGTATCTAAGATATGACTTCATTCATTTACTGCCTAAAACCCTTCCACAGCTCCAAAAGCCAACATGGTTGGCATTTCTTGTGGAAGACTTTCTACTAACCTGGCAGTCTTCCTACCCTTTCCTCACTTTTACCACTTTTACCTTAATATTCGATACACCCAACAGGTAGGCTTCCACCATACCATTTCAATTTAGCTCTCACCAAGTGCTTGGGCTACACCTGCCCCACAGATATCTGAGGCTTATACCCTACCCCACCAGGTCTTTGCCTCCATTCACTCAATACTGCTGTTGAAACTTACATTTCCAGTCTTTACCCAATCTTCGCCCTTTCTTCTCAGGATTCTTGTGGCTTGTTAGGTAGTAATTTCATAAAAGAGTTATTATTTGAGACTCACAGGGAAGTGTCTTCCTATACAATCATTCTACAGAAGTGGTTTCAGCCTTTAAACTCACTCTGGGATATAAGATAAAAAATTCCACAGTGTTCATTTCATACAAATGTAATATGATGATTAGGGGGAACTCTGTACCTGTGAAGTGCTATCTAAATGCTTCATAATGGGGATATTTGGAGCTGAGTATCCTTTTAAGTGCATTTACACTTCTTTCTGTCTCTCTCCAGTAGCTTTTACTCTTGTGAAAAATGAAGCATTAACTACTTACCAAAGAATAGGGTGTGCAGCTTTTTAGGTGACCAGACAAATGGACTGATCTTGAGGAGATGGGCCAACCTATATTGTCACATTAAGGTTGCTGAACTTCCTATTATTTCCTACCAGAAGCTTGTCTAGGTAAAAGTGTCCAGCAATTGCCCATAGACATGGTGTTCAATATATAGAAAGCTACAGGCATTCCATGTCTCAAACCCTTCTCCTCTTTCTAGTGCACACAAAAAAGAATATATCCATTTATGTTTTGTAGTCTAACTGTGCCCTTTATATGTGTGTGTGGTGAGTGTAACCACTTGAGTGTGTAAATACACTCAGTGATCAGCTATTCTAAGAAATACTTGCTTTTTTTCACAAAGGTTCATCATTTTGGGGGGCAGGAAGTGTCTTTCAAGGCCATTTTGTTTCATCTTTGTTTTTCCCTTTCTCCCCCTCCATACAGAGATGAGAAAGTCTAGAGTCCAAAGCAGTAAAATCACTTGTTCATGACCCCCACAATAGCTTAGTGATGTTTATGAGGAGCCATCACTGTGGGTTGCCACCTCACCCTCTACTCATGAAATCTTCTAGGAAAATGAGGCAACCACTCTCATTGTAATCTATTTGCCATAATGACAAATGTTATTATTATATACCAATGGCAAAACCTGGCTTGTGTTTGGACTTGACAAAATAATGTAGGAGTGAGAACAGTCTTCAGTGCCCAGTAGCCATTTATTACCGGCATTAGGGTAGGTGGGTACTTTCTGTGGTGTCTCAACCCAGTTGTCTCCAACGCTCTCATTATGAAAAGTTAACTGTTGTTCTGAGATTGCATATTTACATGTCTTGGCTCTGTAAGATCTTGTTCCTGATTAAAGTGCCCATTGCTGCCAATTCTTTGTGAAGGCAGCTTCTGCTATAGCCTTGATAATCATTTTTATGCATCAAGGAAAGCACAAGGAGCTTCAAACCATAATCATTTCTATAAACACAGACAAGCCATAAATTGTGACTGATACAAATTAAACTATGTTCCTCAGTAATTATATTCTAGAGATTGTGTACCACATACACAAACATAATTTTAAAACTAGGAAACTATAATTGCATGTTTATTGCCTAGCACTCTTTGTATGTTTTGCTCTGCATGAGTTATTCCAAAGAAATTTGTTTCCTGGGCACACCATGAGCAGGTTCATTAGGCTATTGGCATGATTGCCATTACATTATTATTCTCATTATGTTAGTCATTTTCTTTGGAAGGGTTATGTAAGGCTTCAAGCCATCCTATCAAGGAGTATCTAAGTCCTCCTACATGTTTCTACTAGGTGTTCCCTTAGCCCTGTAACCACTGGTACTACCATTATAGAGACTTGGGATACTGCTTCTTTGAGGCACTGCTTGTATCTTTTATTGGTCTGCATCCTCATCTCCTGATATTACTCCCTATATCAGCTTTATATTAAATTCTGTTAAATATTTATGCATGTACATGTGTGCATGTGCACACATGCACACACACTCAAACACAACTCACAACTGAAAAGTAGTTTTACATTATCTCTCTTATATATGGTGAATAATGTCTAAGAAACTGTCAACAATACCAGAAACATGATTTCATAGAGATCTTAGGTATCAATAATAGTTTAGATGACAGTACACAAGGGTATGTCTGGCAGTTTCCCTTTAATCAACTCCTTAATAAGAATTGGTGTACTAATAATTTATTTAGAAAATGGGTACTACAGTAAAAATTGAAGATATGAGAAAATCAGAGAGTCTTGGGAAGGAAGAAAATCAATGGAATTCATTGACAAAATAGTGTCATTGGGGTCACATGGGTGAGAACTTAGATCCTGGAGTGTGAAGACATTGAAACTGTTAATATGTCTTATCCACCTACTCAACCCTCATTGGCTAAGGCATCCTGGAGGGGCATTGCCATTTCTACCCAACTCTTAGTTTCTGATTGTTCTTTGTTCATAGAGGTACAAGTTGTTATGGTAATAAACTTCCCCATAACTTCAAAGGATCTGGGAAGTACAGTTTCTCTGACACCTCAGCATCATCACTGCAGCAAAGACAGAAGTCTTTTTTCCACATCAGCTTCTATGATAACAACATAATTACTGCCAAGTCAGCCTTTTCATTCCATAACAATAACAGTAAAAGGAAAAGAATTTGGACCTGGTTTGGGTTGCACCACTATTGCCCCAAATCTTTATCCCTAGGAACAGTTTTCATTTTCCAATTATTAGAATTTGACTCTTCTCCCTGCATTTAAAACCATAACTATATTGAGTTGAGTTCATTGCTTAAATTTTTTGGCATCTTTCTAGCCTGATTCCCTTCAAACTAGGATGCTCAACATTTCTCTTCTGCTTCCTTGGCTAATTCTTTGTATTTTAGTTCATACAGTGTTTTTTTTTCTTTCCTAGATGCCTTCTCTAGTGTAAATTAAGGTTTTTTCCCAGGTACTCAAACTCTTTCTTGCATTTATCTTGCCATGTAACAATCAGGGAAGCCTCATTCGAATTGCTCACACACTGGTTACTTTTCTCCCTCAAAAGAACAAGTTTGCATCACGAGAGTGAAGTCTTCATCTATGCTATTCATAGCTATCTCTTCTCTATCCAGGACCATTTATATCTCATGTGTTCAGTAATGTATGGAATGTATTTTCTTTCCCTACACATAATTCTGGCTAGATTCACAGTATAGAATAGGAAAGCATGGAGAGAACCTGTGCTATTAATAAAAGGAGAACAGGCATAATTGTTGTTGAAAACCACTTATGAGAACAAATATTCAGGGGATAAAAATAGGGATCTGTGATATGTTCAGGGAATGTGTGTAATAAGAGAAATGAAGTGTGTCCATGGAAACAAGGACATAGCTTTCCAGACATGTAGAGAATGTGTCCCTGAAGACACTGAATGCTAGACAAAGGCAGAGAGTCTGTGGTTTGTAGTAGATAATGAATCATTGGGCAAGTGTCTCTATATAGGATGAAGCAATATGTGGGTATATGCCCGAGATTGGTATAGCTAGATCTTGAGATAGATTGATTTCCAGCTTCCTCAGGAACCACCACACTGATTTCCATAGTGGCTGTAGAAGTTTGTACTCTTACATGCAATGGATGAGTGTTATCCCTGCTGTATAGCATTGCCAGCATGAGCAGTCACTTATTTTTAATGACATTAGTCATTCTAACACATGTAAAATTAAATCTCAAAGCAGTTTTTATTTGCATTTCTCTGATGATTAAGGATATTGAATGTTTCTTTGGGTACTTTTCAGCCATTTGTGTTTTCTTTCTTGAGATCTCTCTGTTTAGAACGGTATCCTATTTTAAAATGGTCATTACTGCTCTATTCATAATACCCAGAAACTGGAAATGTGAGGTGATGTCCTTAGATAGTTGAATGAGTATAGAAAATGTATTATAACTATACAATGGAATATTACTCAGATGTTCAAAATAGAAAATAATGAAATCACAGGTAAATTAATGAAGCTAGAAAGAAAATCCTGAGTGATAAACCCAGATTCAAAAAGACAGATGTGATATTTATTCACTTGCATGTATCTATTACCTGTTAAGTCTCCAACAAGCAGACCACAATTTACATAACCAGAGAGGTTAGGTATAAGGTAAATGACTAGGGTGAGAGAATTGGATCTCTATAAGAACGGGTAACAGTTATGGATGGTTGTGTAGAACTGAAACTATAGTACCAAATGAAGAGTGGAAGGGCAGAAGAAGGTGATAGGGGGAATTCAGGAAGAACAGCTATGGGATATTAGCGTGGAAACTTAATGTAGTAGAAGCTCCTTAAACTATACACATATGTGAAGGTAGTTTAAAGGGAATTCCTAAATAACAAAGGAATCAGAGTCCCAAGTTCACATCTCTGAAAATCAAATGAAACTCCTAGTTCTAGGAACAGGTGACATGTAATTGAATTTGAACAAACTGCCCTCCTAATAACTCAGGCAATTGCCAAGGCCAAGGCCAATTGGTTGCAGTTCACAAACTGATGGCAAAGCCTTATTTCTAAAGACAACAGTTATACAGCTCACTAACATGGAGAAGTTGAGCTGGTGTCTAAATAGAGCCTTTACCCATACTGACCAGTGTTCAGGGTATTGGAAGGTATTTCATGTGCTAGCAAAAATGGGAAGTAAACATAAACCTCGCTCCAAACCCTTTTATCTACAATAGTGGCATGCCTGCAAAATACACTAGTGTAGTAGTGGAACAAAGCTTGAGAGAGTAACCAACCACTATTTGATTGAATTTAAGAACACTCCACAAAATGGAACCTATCTCCAAACACAGCTAACATAGCCAGGAACCTGAGACTAGATCCAGTGACCTAGGATAAAACTATATATTAAAGTTCTGCTAAAGGCACATAACAAAATGTGACTCCTAACGACATTCTGTTATGTTCATAGACCAGTACCTTCCTCATCCATCATCAGAGAAGCTTCCTCCTTCAAACTATGGGAAAAAAAAGACAGAGACCCACAGCTGGAAAGGGTACAAAAAGTGAGAGAGCTTGGAACACTCATGCCCAAATGGGATGTCTCCATCAAATTCCTCTTTGTGGGGTTCAGGAAATTCTATGAAAGATGAGGCATAAAAATAATAAGATTAGAGGATTTAGTTGATACCAAGAAACAAAAGCCTTCCAAACACAGAAGAACCACTGCACATATTAATTCACAGAGAGTGTGGCAGCATGAACAGGACCTGCACATTTTTTGACCAGATGGGGTGCTAGACATGAAAGCACAGGCCTCCATTCATAACCAAAAAGCTGTCTTCAACTGATAAGCACTTGCAAATGGAAATTGGTTTTTCTACTGGAGCCTCACTGGTGACTCTTTTTCTATTCAACAAGAAGCTATAAATATACCAGTGATAGAAATAGTACAAACTACTCTTAAGACCAAGCCCCATGCTCAGAAGTAGATGACCAACACAAAATGAACTCAAGGACATCTTTTAGAGTTTCTTTACATTCCTGAACCTTAAAGGTTCTTTGTATATTTATTATGTTTTCCAGGTTAAGTTTTTATGGGATTCCTTTGTTTGACTGTGTGTGTCTCTACAGCTATATGTATTTCTTGTACTTTTTTTTAGCTGTTTTTCTTCTGTCTATTTTGTCCTATTCATGTTGGTTTGCTTATATTTTATCTTTTTGTATTTTTAGATGCTCATTTGTATTCTAATGAGAGAAAGAATGGCATATAAGATGGATAAGGAAGTGACAAGGGTCTGGGAAGAGGGAAAACTAACCAAAATACATTATATGAAAATATATTTTCAATTATTAATTGAATATTAATCATTGAATAACATGGCTAGCTGTTTGAGAGGGCTTAGCAATAAATCCACCTACTGTCAAGCCTGATAACCTGAGTTTGATCTCCAGGTCCCAAATGGTGAAATTGATTTCTAAAAGTTGTCTTTAAACCTCTTCCCTTACACTGTGGCATTTGCACCTGCACACATGCATTCTTACCAACATACAAATAAATAAATAAGCATGTACACAATCAAATAATGTAAAACCCGGCTACTTGTTTTTAATGAAAGAATCCAAACTCATTAAGACACTGAGCTGAGTTCTTCATGAACTGGTATCTGCTGTTTTCTTTGCCTCTGTGCTTCCTGTAGGACTTTATCACCACAACCACATTATGCTTTTTAACACCTATGTGCTTATGCCAACATACTCAGCAAAAGAGCCCATGAATTGGTTTTTCTCTTTCTTTTGTCCATGCCTTTGTACAAGCTATTTCTTTTGTTGAGACAAGCCTTCCCTACTTCTCTGTCCCTGGTAGGCTTTCCTGGTGAGCAGTGAGATCGCCTGAGTATATGATTTGAGTAGCTTGTATCAGAACTTCCTGTCTCCATTGCAGGTACTTCCTTAGAGATAATCATCAGTTTTTAAATGTGCAACTGATTTACACAAAGCCTAGGATGACTGTGGTTCCTGTCTTTACTCAGTGCTTCCTAACTCCTAGAAGAACTCAAGTTCCTGGTACCTAGGAGCTGCCCAGGAAACCCTCATGAATAAAAGCAACTATATGTATGAAACAGAGCTTGGAATTGTGTTGAAACAGGAGCATGGGATGTGGTTTCACAAAGATGATATGATGTAATATGTATAATGTAGGTTTTCAAGATGGCTTAAGCAGAAATTCTCAAGATTCCCAATGTAGTCCTTCATGTGGTGACCCCCAACCATAAATTACTTAATTGCTACTTCATAACTGTCACTTTGCTACTGTTACAAATTGTAACATAAATATCTGATATACAGGATATCTGATATGCAGTTCCAAAGGGAGTCATGACTCACAGATTGAGAACTGCTGGCTTAGGGTCTAAAATCTGAGTTTGATCACCAGTACTGAAAGGAGGGAGCCAAGACCTACAAGTCACGTCTCTGCTTATAAGCTATGACATGCACATAGCCCCTTCAAAAACAAATCACACACACACACACACACACACACACACACACACACACACACTTGATTTTGAAAGAGAATATGTATGACAAACTTCTACCAGAAGACTGATATGAAGGACAAACTGATTTTCAGGTTCTGGTTGATATAAGTTAGAACAGATCTATATAATAACATGATCAAAAAATGACAGAGAGATTGAAGAGACATTTACATAATTCCAAAGGTCAGGGTAATAAAACCAGAGTCCTTATTCACCTTTGGAGAGTATCCCCTCCCACTGTGCTGATGCCTGGGCCTATGGTACACTCGCCTCATTGCATCTAAGAGTCTGTATCATGTAACACCCCTGAGTGACCATGGGGAGAAGCATGAGGATGTCAGGACCCTTGGCTTTGATCCTGAGAGGAAGGCCCAGGCTGTGAGGCTGTAATCAGAACTGGCATGCACTGCAGAACAGATGAGCTTTTAAAAGATTCAAGTTTGGTTCACAATTCACAACTCGTAAGTTCCAAATGCTTCTACATTTGGCTGAACACATTTTTTTCCCTAGCTGGGAGCCACCAAGCAAGACACAGTGACTGCATCGAGTTAGAAAAACAAAGAGCTATAATTGCCTCCATGTAGAAATAAACTTGATGAGGACAAAAGGGGTGCGTGGTAAGCACTACAGCATCAGACCCCTCATTTTGTGTATTTTCCACTCAAACAGCATTCTCTGGCATCAACAACAGAACAAATCGCTGGAAGGATAGCACCAGTTACTGTCTTACTTATAAGCAAAGTGGCACTAAGTGAGTTATCTTTCAGCTTTGTTGAACAAGCAAATTATATAGTAAATTAAATCACATTTTACTGTTCAGTTGGTGTGGTGCACATTATAGAGTGCACTGTGATTCAACCTTGCATCTCCTGCATATTTTATAGTCTGAATGTTCCTGGGTCAATATGGGATAATTCAGCAGAGGACTCGTGTCCAGTCTGTTTGCCTTATTTGTGCTTACAAGTTCATTGCAACCATTCCACTGGGGGTGGTGTTGGCCTGACACCAAAAGGCAATGTTTTGTTTGGAAAGAAATGTTAGCTTCTGGTTAATTATTTAAGTGATGGATGCTGTCTTCCTTTTATTTTTTCCCACTGTCTAGTCTGTGCAAATACACATGTTGTTGCTCCATCAAAAGGAAGATAGAATTAATTCCTAGAGATAAAATCTGTTTCCCAGAGAGAGATGATTAGTTAGCTTCCGAATGGCCACATGGTAGAATGTAAGTCACTGGTCCCTAAATAGCTTGAGGGCTTGGGTCTGGAACGTACCACGTCAGCTATATGAAAGTGGGTGTCTTAAATGATTGGGTGGGGTCATGTACTTATAGAAAGCTATTACCTGGCATTATTTGCATAACCAATGGAGTGCACATTGATGACTAATAGACTGTGTTTGTACCCTTAATGATGGCTTGCAGAACTGGAAACATACTCTAGGCATCTGTCCTCACCAAAATGAAGTTCTTCCCTGTGCAAGACAGGTGCAACTTAATTGAGGGTACGTTGAAGATGAAGACAAAGAACAAGGAATGATAGGCATTTAATAGAGACTTGTCAGAGGCTGGTCTAATGAAACTCTTTCTGTCTAATTTCAATGAAAGCACTATGCAGGTCAGACAACAGTTTGGCATATGTGACAAGTGGGTCAACAGGAGGGCTAATTCATTCAGATGAATGAGCATAGATGTGACTTGGGAAGAGGAAGTGCTCTGCTATGAAGATTCCTCACAAAAGTAACACCACACTGCCAGGCTCTCAGAACATCAGGTACAGCTTTGCCTGCTAGTCAATCTAATTCTTCAGTGTGTCTCCATTTGATGTTTTGAAAAGACATTAACTCTATCATCATGAAGTTTATCGAGTACCTCCCTAGAGTCCAGCCAGTGTATGCTTTTTTGGTTATTTTATGTCATCAGTATCTCACATTTCAAAGACAGATGTTAGATATTGCTGAAGAGGATCTTATTTGTGCCATTTTATATTTTCTTATTCTATTTTAATATCTTAACATTTCTAAAGCAATTTTCTGGCCCATTAAAGAAAGGGATTGAACGAGGTTTTCTGATAGCATGATATGTCTCTGGAGGTCTAAACTTAAAAATCCTATGGCAATGGAACTCTCTTTGTAAGTGTTCAATCCTGCCACTGTGTCTACATTTCACTTTTCACCAAATTGAGTCAACACAGATGCTGAATACAGCATGTCAGTTAAGAGAAAAGGAACCCCATGGAATTGCCGATATCCATACACTTATTTGAACTATGCCTGTAGAGATGACATGAGAGAGACCGGTATTACTCTGCATGGTGAAATGCTTGTAGAGCCTTTAAGATGTGTGCATGATATAGCAAATAATGCACCCATCCAGACTCCCTCTGATACATTTTTTTCCTTGAGAAGTGGAAGGAGAGCTCCATAGGCAAAGTGCTTGTACAGCAAGCAGGGAGACCTGAATTCCATCTCCAGTACCTATGGCATGATGATACATAACAATAACCCTAGCACTGGGGTGGCAGGCACAGGTAGATCTAAAACTCCCTGTACAGTCACTGTAGTCTACTTAGCCATCTTCAGGTCTCAAGGAGAATGCCTGCCTCAAAACTAAAGGTAGACAGCACCTGAAGTTGTGTTCTGGCCTCCATAGGCACATGCATCTGATGTGCATGTGCACCTCCCGTACAAATTGCCTTCCTGGTATCTCAATTCTACCCAATTTTCTGTACTTGTGCATGCATACTTGTAGTTCAACAAACTACAAAGCTGTTACAACTTTGGTTGTTTGTCATTCTTTAGGCCTAGTATTCTTCAATTCAAACACAACTTGAAGACATTTCCATAGTTCTCTACTTGTCTGCTACCTGGCATTTCAAAACTTTCCAACATTTTCTCAGTATCATAAGAAAGATATTAGACCTTCCTGAAATTCTCAGCAAGCGCTTTCTCACTCTGGCTACCAAATCATGCTGGAGGCCTCTCTGTCTACCTTCTTCCCCACTCTGCCCACACTACCTCTCTTAGTTTCTATATTTGTTGAATTCTTCTCCTCTTCTAGTCCTTTGTAGACCCAGCTCCTTTGTCCTGAGAGGCTCCTGCATCATTCTTGGCCCCATTTTTGGTCACGGCCAGGCACTCAGGCCTTTCTACCTCCAATTTGGAAATGTTCTTTGGGATCTTAAGGTGAGAGAGAATTGTCTTATAAAAGGTCTTCAGGTACCTGTCTCCTATTCATTCTTCACCCGTGTACTTGAAGGAAGAAGCTTTTCTCCACATCACTTCAATAAAGGCAGTGATTCTGTACGAATCTATGCCCTGCTTTTCCTCCATTGCCCAACCCTTTATTTAGATGAAGCTGAGTTGATCCACATGCAATGAGGACTGCATATGAGAGTGGTTAGAAGGAGAGAGAGTCACTCCAGAGAAGCTCTTTGGTGACCTGAAAACTATGATCTTCCATCTGGCTGTCTTTTCAAGTGTTTCCTGTACCATCGTACCTTAGCATTTGCTTTCTATGCATGGGAAGGTTTAAGTAACACTGCAAGAGGATCTGGGGCTGATCTCCATGGTTATGACATAGTTCAAGAGAATCAAAGATTCCTAAGAATTGCTTGCTTTACAGTCAGTCATTATCTCAGGACCACGTGGCTCAGTAGTATACTCCTGTAATTATTTCTGTAGTATGCCTATTTCAGTGTGCTCATAGTCCTGGGAGTAAATTCCAAGGGACTCAGAGTCCTTTAATTCAATAAGCCTCTCCTTGACTATTTAAGAAACAAGAATGGACTGGTAGTAAAAAGAAGTTTGTTCAACATTCACAAGATAACACATTAGAAAGGTTAGAAGGGCTTATTTTGCCTCACTGTGAATTGAGGTTTTTTTGTTTGTTTGTTTGGTCTTTCTGTATAATTCAAACTCACGGATTCCGACTGATGAGTTCTGCATTTCTAATGATCATAAGCTCAGCCATATTGAGTGGCAGTAATTGTGACAGAGGAGATCATCTAACCCTGGGAAACTTAATGATGGAAAATATGATTGACTTTGCATACTGAAAAAAGTAAAAAGAGAATGAGGTCCTAATCATTAAAATAAGGTAGTCAATTCCTGGGTAGATGTTTTAGAAGTCCAGGGATTCTGGGCTTCTAGCTCTCAGTGTGTTCATTTTGCTGGACAGGCTCAGGTTCCATCTTTTTTAAAAAAAAATTCTTACGTTTTTTGTTGCTGTTGTTAGCAAAGTTGTTTTTGACTCATTGAACCTGCTTATGGCATGGAAGCCTGAGTGTCAGCTGTGACTTGTACATTAGCACTACTGAAGGGACATGATACACTCAAAACCTGGGTATGCCTTCTTTGTTCTGGGTTCAGCCCTACCACAACCTAAAACAGCAACTTGTTCCCTATCTTTTATCTTTCACTCTTGTTGATATACAGGCTCACTTTTTTATACACTGGCCATGAATTCCATCCTTCTCACGTCTAAGGAGC
This sequence comes from Rhynchomys soricoides, assembly GCA_019843965.1. Classification (NCBI taxonomy): domain Eukaryota; kingdom Metazoa; phylum Chordata; class Mammalia; order Rodentia; family Muridae; genus Rhynchomys; species Rhynchomys soricoides. The sequence goes on along the minus strand of JADRCH010000051.1, from coordinate 779,199 downwards.
AAAAACAGTGATGCTGAATGGTGTTGACAATGACAAAGGGGAGAGGAGTGTCCCTATCCTGGGATGCTAAAGATACTTTTGTTTTGTTTTGTTTTTACTCATTTTAATGATAATAACAACATTAACAATGACATTCATGGAGCAAACATCAACTATTCACTCAGTATTTTGCATATGTTATTATAGCAATCACACAAACATTTACCTAGTATGTATTAGGTTCCAGATACTAAAATTGCCATAATCAACAAAGCACAGCTTGTGCATGGAAAGATGGAAAGGCCACTGGTGACTCATAGCCTGGTCTTCCTTCAATCATAAATACATGTTATACTTCCATCACCTTACCCTTTGGCTCAAGGTGTCACTACCTTAGTACTATGTGACCAAGCTATTATTTCCATAAGCATCTTCCTGACCCCAAACTCTTATATTTCATGATACTTTTCATTCAGTGTTTATTGCATATCTCTCTCTGTCTCTCTCTCTCTCTCTCTCTCTCTCTCTCTCTCTCTCTCTCTCAGAAAGCACTTTGCAGTCTGGATTCTTTATTTTTTTATTGTACATTAAACCATGAATTCATATGGAATGGGCTCCAGCAGCTCAGGCTCCTTCTCATTAGTCTTCACATAGTGTGCTTCTCTGGGTGGTGCAGGCTGGCACTTCAGCTGAAACCAGGTGCCCTTTTCTTTGGCTTCCCTTTTCTTCTGATCATTCTCCTTCTCCTGCTTCAGGAAGCTGACTATGCTCTTTGAGTGCCTGATGTGTTCAATTTGCACATTGATCCTCTTGGCCAGAATCTTGCCTTTAACTTGCTTGTTTATGATGATGTCCACAGCGTGCTGGGTGACATTGTAGACTCTTCTGGTTTTGCCCTGGTAACACTTATGGGTATTCCTTTTTGAACAGTGCCCATTCCCTTGATGTCTATGATATCACCCTTCTTGTAGATTCACATGTACATGGCCAAAGGAACAACGCCATGTTTCCTAAAAGGCCTAGAGAACATATACCAAGTGCCTCTCCTCTTTCCCTTTGTGTTAGTCATTTTGGTGAGTTACTGGAAGATGGCTGCCTTGGTTGAAAAGCTTAATGCATCTCTCTGTTTACTGCTTGTATATTTATTTAACCTTACAATGCCAGCTATTGACTCCATAATCTTGTAAGTGTCAAGCAAGCGCTCTTTAACTGAGATCTCTCATTACTTCTTACTTTTATTTTCAGAAAAGATCCCAACGAATTTCACAGGCTAGATTTAAAGTTTCAAACCTTCTAGTTCCAGCTCCCTAGTAGTGGGGACTATAGGTCTTCACCTCTCCTTCTAGATAAGGCAGCCATTTTTTTTATTTTTATTTTATATTTTTGCCTTTGGTAGTAAACAAAAATATCCCAGAATAAAAGTATTTGAAGTGACTTCTTGGAAAGCACAAAGAGGGTTGTTCATGTCTTTGCATGGAATATGTAAAGAATTTTCTAGATTGGAGAATGGAGTGAAGAGAAAAATTCCAGACTCCATGATTATCATATGAAAGAAACCCATGACATTAGAAGACTATAGGCAGCCCCACCAAATCTGGTTACATGAATTAAAACAGAACATGTACAGAAAAAGCTTAATGTGCAAAAAACTTACAACACCTCTTACATCCCATCTCATCTCCTGAGCCAAATCTCTTGGAAGACCATTGGCTCCTCTCCAGGTCTGAACCACTTCCTAGCTTAATGGTAGTTTCCTCTCTTAACAAGCTATCTCCTCTTTCTCTTCATATCTACTTGTCTCAGTCTAAACATTTGTTTCAGAACACAATGACTTGGAACACTTAGCTGTCATCCTTTGAATTCAAGTCCACACTTACAGCAATATGAAATGCTTATAACCCATTGACACCCAACAGGCTTCATGTTTCCCCTAAAGATTTATCTTTTAATATGTCTGATAACTCAATGTCAAGAGTACACACTCTGAACTAGTATTTTCCAAACAAAAGGAGGTGACCACTTGTTTTTTCTTAATGACCATAAAAAATTCCCAGACTCCTTGAGATGCATCTATTTGAGTTAAATTCAACACGGTTTCCTTTTGACTTTTTCTATTAAATGTGCTTATAAAATATACCCAGGGAATCTAAACATAACTTTAAATTTTCAGAATAATCTTTTTTAAAAAGTGTTTTTTTTAGAGTTACTTTGTCTAGCAAACATAGACTTTCTTGAAAGTCACTGTTTGTCTTGATAGCAAAACTTGGCATATGTTGAAGGATTTAAATTAAAGTTTGTTTCTCCTGTCTGTGCTACCTTTGTGCCAAATTGCTGAGAAAGAGGTACAAACCTTCTACTGTAAGGGCGAAAGTTAACCTCTAAGCCCCGTTTGCCGAAGGACAAATAATTTTCTGGGATGCTAGGGGTTGTTGTTCATGTAAAATCACAAGTCATATGTTTTCACTTCAGTACACAAGTGTGTTCTTGATCACACATAGGTGGGAGATACAAAAGCAGGGAGTGCATCTGACTGCCTGCTTCCAACTGGTTAAATGCAGAAAATATGTAGTCATATAGGTCTGGCCACTATAGGCACTTGACTGACCGAATTCAGTGCTAATTCTATGGGAATTCTGGGTATGGACCTGGCCAGTGTCCATCTTTCTAGTTGGTATTTAATAAAGCTTGCTTCAATTGGACAGTCATGGATTTAGTTTTTTATTTTTCTTGCAATTTTCATATTTGGCACCATCTAGCTTTGACTTCCATCCTTTGTCAGAAGATGCTGACAATGGCTACATTAGACATTCACTGACACTTATTAAATTCTTTCATAGCTTAATGGATCCACAGGCATCAGGGGCAGGAGATGGTGACAGGACCCCTGGTCCTGATACTATAGCATCATCCCTCCTTCTTTTAGCTGTCTGAATGAAGATATACATGTGTCCTTTGCAGTTGTCTCTTCAGGGTTCCACCTGTTGGGAGTTACACATTCATTCATTGAATTCCCTGAATATAGACAATACTCTTGGTAATAATTTATGTACTGAATCAATGATGATGAATGTTCCATATTTAAAACATCTGTGTACTTACACATGTGGTAAGATAATTAGAAAACCAAAAGAAAGAGGCAGGAAAAAATCAGGATGGAGAAGCAAGCGTGAGGGGTTGGGCTGGGAGAGCAAGAGGAGGGAGGGAGGGAGGGAAGGAGGGAGCCATATGAGGGAGGAAGCAATTGAGATTGCTGTATGGGGTCTGTAAAAACCTTGTTTTGTCATGTTTGCTTTCAGCCAGTATTGTCCTGGTCTTGAGTGTTCCTTTCCTATACAGTTTATTTTTTAAATCTTACAATTTCCTACACACTTAAAGATGATTCATTATGTACCCAGTATAATTCTACAACTTTAAATGTCCTTCCTTGTTTTAAAAGTTCTAAATAGTTTTTCAGTTTGAAACTTAACTGCTTATTGGACTCTCATTTGGAGAGAGAGAGAGAGTTGTGCATAACAAAGATTCAAAACCTACAGAAAAACCGTTTGCTTACACCCCCACAGGGCTGAATGTCAAATCTTCAGCAAGCCATACCACCTCCATGTCCCTGAGGCCCCATGACCCAGTTTGCAACTACAGCCTGACTCATGGAATCTCAGGAGTCTTCATCTTCCCCTTAGAGCTCTAACTTCCCTCTAAGCTCCAGTTGGTTGCTGGGCATCCACAGCTGAGTTGCTGAGGGGAGAAGCAAATATTGGGGAGGGGGAGGCTGGCTCTTAGGGGGAGACATGTAATGGGAGAATATAGGAGTTGGCCTTGCTTCCAAAGATTCCATAAAATGAGGTCAAATGAGCTGTTAGACTCTTCTGGAATATCTTCTGTATGTACATATATCACTCAGCACCTGCTTGGTAAAATGCTGAGGATTCATGCATTAATTCATTAAACCAAAGCTTATTGGGTATTCAGATGTGCACCTATTTTATAAACTCCAGGCATTTCTTTCAGTTACAATCTTGAAAGGCCCTGTTTGTGCCAACTTTGCTTTCAGATGATATCTGAATGTTTGTTTCCTTGTTGTCTTTTGAAATTTATAATCAGCAACAAAAACCAGGAAGTTAAAAATATCTTTGTCAGTCGAAGGAAGTAACTATTACAGTAAAATCGAAGTTAGGATAAATGTGTGTCAAACAGTTTGATGGGTGCCAACCATTTATCAACCTCTTAGGTTGATTCATCAGCAGAGAAGGAATTTCTCTCAAAATAATTGTCACAGTCCCCTAAAGTACAAATGATCCTTCAAGTAAATGAGTGGACTATAGAAGTTAAAGGAGAATGTTATAAGAACATTAGAATATTATATAATTGTAATTATCGTTTGTGTGGGGATTTGGTGTGTGTGTGTGTGTGTGTGTGTGTGTGTTTATGTATATGTGAGCTGTATGTGATTGCAGGCACTCTCATGTCAAGGTGGACCTGTGGAGACCAGTAGGCAGTTTTGAGAAGTTGGTTCTCTCCTTCTGCTGTGAGTTCTTGATATCAAACTCAGGATGTCAGATTTGTGCTACAGGCACTCTTACCCACTGAGTCATCTTGTAACCTTAGAGAAGGAAATTATTAAAACTCAATCCCAGTAGCAGATTTTCAGGAAAGGTGATCTAGTGTTAAGATAACACACACATATACACACATTCATACACTTCTGCACATATCCATATACTCACTTGCATATAAACACACTCACACACACACACACACTCACACACACACACACAAAAACACACACACAAAAACTCACACACACACACTCACACAAACTCATACACACACACAAAAACTCACACACACACTCACACACACACTCACACACACAAACTCATACACACACACAAACTCATACACACTCACACAACACACTCACACACACACACAAACACACTCATACAAACTCATACACACACACAC
>JADRCH010000051.1:711212-774248 GCA_019843965.1 Rhynchomys soricoides | reverse complement strand
ACACACACACAAACACACACACAAACTCATACACACACAAACTCATACACACACACACAAACATACACACACACACTAACACACACACACACAAACTCATATACACACACACAAACACACACACACAAACTCATACACACACACACACACTATGATTGTTTAACATTTCCTTAGTGAGGAAACTGTTCCCTCTGCAGCCCACCTCACAGTTTACATAGGACTCTTAGGCTGAGAGGAGTTTCTCTGTGTCTCAATAGTTGAAAACATTTAACAAGAATAAGCAACAGTCTTCATGCTTCTCACAAACCTGAAATACTTTCTTTTTTCTTTCTTGGCATTTGAAATCTGCCACTTTCTAAGGAAGTGTATCAAGACACACTAATGGAGCTAAGTTGAGCCTAAATAAAAGGAGAGCGACTCACAACAGCCTCACACGAGAACTCTAATTAAGGGATATTTTTTCTGGACAAATGAGCATGGCCAGAAACAAAATCAAACAGGCTTAGGAAAATTGCAGAAAATGAAGTGGAAAATAACAATTTTATATATCAGTTCAAATATTAGAGACATGGGGGTTAAGCAAAAACTGACACACAATTCCAATCATAACTAGTACTTTGCAGCACTTTTTTAAGTTTATTAATTCACTGAAAATTCACAGCAATTCCAGGAAGTAGATTCTATTTTCCTGGGGATATAGAGGAGGGCAACTCCTCTGGTACAAACAAGTCAGATTTTTTTTTCAAGGTAATTTTTGAATAAGTTCAGACTATATGTGTGACTTTGGAACATGTGTGAATATATGTGACCTCTGGACGGCTACCTGAGGGATCGCAGTCTAATTCCCTCCATGGAACTACCTGGAGCAGCAATGGAAATTTAAACTTACTACAAAAATATAAATTTTCCCATCATATTCTGTCAACTCTTATTTTGAATCCGAGCACAGTCTCATCTTTTAAATATATTCTTGTTCTATTCATTTGCCTTCAAATTTCATGATGTCATTGTTTTTACCAGCTGAGTAATACTCCATTGTATAAAAGTACCACATTTTCTTTATGCATTCTTCAGCTGAGGGACATTGAGCTTGGTTTCAGTTTCTGGTTATTACAAATAAAGCTGCTATGAACATAAAAATGTTCAATCAACAAAGTGAAAGGAACCAGATATTCCAAAGTTAGGTGAAAGTTATTGCATTTAGACAAGTCCTAGTGACCTCAGACTGTGGAAGAACTGACCAGAGACGTTGTTAGGGTATATTCACAATGCGTGGGAAGGAGCTGTGACTTTGCAACTGTTTTTGGTATAAAAGATACTTTAATCTCATTAATGAAGGATGTCATGGGCACAGAACCTATTAGTCTTCTGGGATAATATTTTTCAATAAAATCAGGTTTGAACGTAAGATACAGACAAATGAAGCCTAGGAAGCCTCCATAGTCACTGCCATCATTTGATGGTGTCAAGGATGAGTGAGAGAATGCAAATAATGAGGTCATATAAACAAGATAGGATGCGTGATACAGGCCATCCTGTAAGCATTTATCACTTCCTGCATGCAGACATAAAAATGAAGGGAATTATGGTGTAAGGGGTAGAAACAATTCAAAGTTAAAATACTACGAAAGTGGTGCTTGGTTTCCTTGGTCACATGATACCATAGAGTGATAGAAGGCACTACATCTTTTATGGAATATGAAACTGGATAATTTAAGAGAGATCATGAATTACGGATATCATGAATGATGAGGTTAAAAAGTCTGCACATGAGGTAATAGGGCATTTGAATTTTGAGGGCTGATGATAAGACAGATTTAAAAGCTAGAGATGATAAATGATTCTTACAAAACATCAAATGTTACCACGTTTCTGTCTTCCTTGAAGCCACTTTCATCACTATTTGGTCTCAGTAGAATGAAGGCAACACACAAACAATACTTCGGTGGATGCACATGACTGTGTTCCAAATAATCATTCAGTAAAATTTCATATGTAAAGAAGGTCAGTGGCATAGATTTATCTTAGGACATAATTTAAAGAGAAGGCTTAGTCTCTGTATTAGCTATTTTACTTATGAATGTGTATCTCTCATTAGAAGCAACTTAAAAATGGAAGGATTTACTGAGGCTCACTATTTCAGAGGGTCACAGTCTGTCATGGTAGTGGAGGCCAATCAGAGGTGTACTGTCAGTGATAGCAAGAGCATGGGGTTTATGTGGTAGCCAGTTATGATACACAGGAAGCAGCTGGAGCTAGTTGTGGGTATCACCTCCAATGGCCTTCTATCAAAGATCTACTTTAATCAGACTTCTCTTCCTGAAAGCTGAACACATTGCAAAATGATGTTTGAGGCTTAAGACCTTGTATCTAAAGCAGAAGCCCATGGTGCACCTTCATGACAGCCTTGTGTTTTAAACTTAACATTTATACTTAAAGAAAGAGGGTTGGGGTTGAGGACAAAATGGAAATCTCAAAAGTTTGAGTTGGGTTGGGCCACACTTAGGTTCTTGTTCAGATCTAGGCCAACTCCATTACAATTATAGTCATGTGCTTCTCTCTTCTGTCAGACTCCGGGGTATTTCAGGTCAGGGACTGTATCATGTTCATTATTTTGCTCCTTGTGTGCTCTTCTGTACTTGAAAGATGCTCATGAATATTTATATACTTAATGAATGAATAAATGAATGAGTAAATTTGCTACTGATTGGATAAGTGGGGAGAAGCAAGACATCATTTTTTTGAAGTCATGCTGTTTTCCCACTTGAGGTTTTCCCACACTACCTTTGACATGTTATTCACATCAGAGTACTCCCCAAGTCTGTCGTAGATGTTGATTTTAACTATCCACTTTTAAACAATTCTAGACTGTGTTATTCCAAAGGAAGTTTTATAATACAATGGCTACAAATCCAGCATTACTTGCTATATTTTGAAAATACAGATATATGCATTGCTATTTGTAAAAAGTATCTATTTTGCACGCTGGAAGCAGACTCAGTCACTTATAAAATTTTTAGGTCTTCACTGCCTCAAGGTCTTCCAGTGGCTGGTCCCTTTGTGTCTGGTCTCTTCCTGGAGACCACCTCCCTATGAAAAAGTTGCATGCTGACTTCACAACTCATCACAGCTCATATGGTCTCTGCTGGCACACCACAGTGGCCACCTCTCAGTCTCTGTGTGGTCACTTGGATACCTGCCCAGCTGCTTTAAACCAACCAAGACTACCCCATGGGAAACTGTTTAAATGGTCCTCTGGTCCAATAAAGAGATTATTTCACAGGCTCATTTATTTCTTCCTGTGTGCTCTCACTATCTTATGCCTCTGCCTGTTACCTACAGGCAATGTGTGTGCCTCACAGGTGCCATCCGGTAAAAAGCAATCTCTATAGTCTCATTTTCTCTCTCCTAGTTTTTGAAGGAGCACTTACATCTTAAAGATCTTAAGTCAAAATAATTATGCATTAGTGTGACCCAATGCCATTAATTAATTTGAGAGTAAGTTAATTAACACAATTTTTAACATATTCTGATTACAAAGAGTACATCAGTAGGCAAAGCAGGAAAAAGATTTTTTTCTTCCTTTAAGGAAATGATGACCAGTTAATGCAGTAAATTTTGGTAACATTTAGAACAGTGGTTCTTAACCTGTGGGTTGTGACCCCTTTAGGAGGTCAAGTGACCCTTTCACAGTGGTCACCTAAGACCATTGGACAGCACAGATATTTACATTATATTCATAATTGTAGCAACACTTATGGAGTAGCAACAAAATAATTTTATGGTTGGAGGTCACAGAATGAACTGTATTAAAGGGTTGCAACCTTAGGAAGGTTAAAAACCAACGCTTAGAGTGTCAAGGATTAGGAGTCCTCTATGACCTTTTTGCAAAAAGACATTCTGGTGTAATTTATGATGGAATTAAAGTTTAAGCAAAGACTTACAGGAGGTGAGAACTTAGCTTTGCAGATGGTTGTAAAACAGCATTCATGTCACAAGGATAGATTGGTGAAGGGTTCCAGAAGCAGGATTATATGTGATAAAAAAGCAAAAAAGACTTGAAAGACAGAAGAGGGTTCTTCCACACCTCTTAGCCCTGCCTTAAGAAACAACACCTCCATGAACTCTCTGCATGAGACTAGCATAAGGTTTTTTTTTAATTTCTCGAACCCTCCTCCTCATAATCCTTATCCCATAGTATAACTGTAAATTCATGTAATACTAAGATCAAGTTCCTTATTTCCAGTAGATTGTGTGCACATTGAAAACAAAGATTTTGTTATAAAACCATGAATCTCTAAGTATAAAACAGGGCTCAGACTCTCTATAGTCTCAATAAATACTTAATTTCTAGAGGGTTAAAATATGGATGTCTGCAGGAATAAGTTGTCCATAGTTTCATAGAAGAATCCCTTAAGCCTGTGGAGTCTGTCATTGCGAACTGTGAGTCTTTGAAAAAAATTATGGTCTCTTCCTGTTTCTGTCTCAGAATAAAGGGGAATTGGTGATTTTGAAAAAGAAAACTTTCCTGGATTAACTACATATCAAGAGTTATTTGTAGATTGCAGGTGATGTAAAAAGTAGAACTATTTTTATATGTACTTCAGAATTAATGTAAAGGAATTTTATTATAGGTGCAAATATGATTTTAACAGAAGCCAGAACATTCTAAAACACACATAGAAAGCATCCTTATAGTTGGGTATCAATTCTGCGTTGGCTGCCAACTTCAAGGTGCACAGTCTGCCTGGATGATGCCTTACACATCCTGCCTGATCATTTCACTTTATAGTTATATATAACCTCACCTAATGCTTAATGATTATTGAACTTTCTCATTATGCAAATTTATTTTTGCAACTGTTACTAAAGACAATTTTTTTAAAAACTTAGCACTTTTTTATATGTGATGCTTTATATAGTCTATGTTAAAAGCATAATTTTAAAAGTTTCTTTAGGTCATTAAAGACTATCAGCCACAGTCATGTCTGTAGAAGAAATAAATGTCTTGAGAATGGAATTCACTTCTTAAGTGAATGAATTATCTTTTCTATAACCTTAAAATATTTTTTCATGTATGTTGTACTGTAAATACTTGTTTAAAAGCTCTTTTGCATTTTACAATTAAAGCCACATCACAGCAAGAGCTGACCAAAGGGTTGTGTTAGTCTCTGTAAGTGTCAGAGTTAATTTTAAGTATTTTGCAATGTAGTTATATCTAAAACAGTATTAAAATAAAGCTATTATCTTTTCCTTTGGAGATGTGTATTTTATTTTATGTTCGAGGGACTACGTGGTACCATCTGTGTGCAGTGCTGAGGATGCCACAAGAGGTTGTTAGATCTCCTAGAACTAAACTTACAGAAGTTTATGTGCCATGGGAGTCCTGGGAGTTGACAGCAGATCCTCCAGAAGAACATCCAGGGCTCTTAACCACCTTCTCTTGAGCCCTCCATCTAATTTTTGGAGTCAAGTATACAGCACTCCCTTCTCCTAGTATTTTCCAGGCTGCTTACAACCCTTTTGAAATTATTTTTTTAATGTTTTTCTCATACATCACTTATAGAAAAGCATGGCTGCCCTTTCACATGTTTATATATGATATTGTTACAGTTATCTAATGCATTTATACACATAAGGGTACCTGTTCATGAACACAGGTGCAACAGTTTCATGGTTGTATACTATTTAGCCATGAGTAGTTCCTCAGATATCTCAGATATACTTATGAAAGAGGAAATACCAAGGGGAAATATATACATATACATACACACATACATACATACATACACACACACACACATACACACACACACACACTCACATATATAATCTATTTTGACAATATATTTGATAGTTTATTTACTCTTATATTAGTGAATCATGAGTTGTATAATTCTTTTCCAAATTGCCATTTGCTATGTATAAGGAAGGTGGCTTATCTTTGTGTTCTTTCGACTTACAAGGAAATTGACCCCCTCTAATACCATTACCTTTTTCTTGTTGTTGTTACAATGGCACTGAGGAAAAAAATACTTATAATTTGATAATAACCACTCTTACTGTGTTTAGCAGCATCATGGATACAGCCTTAATTTTACTGTCCCAAGTCCTGTTGACAGCCTTTCTGTCTTCATTGCTCAGAGGCTACATGAACTTGAAAAATTAATTTAGAGACTTTTGGCTCTGGTTGCTTCAGTAACTTAGTCATTTTGGCCATTTGCTTTCCTCTTGAGAACTCACACTCTTTATTTGCAGGGCCAGGACTTCAAGGTGAAAAGATGGGTCCAATTGAAACTCAGAACCAAACTTTAAGAAAAACTCCATGTTGTAATATGAGCTTTCCACATTAAACTAAAAGCATATGGAGTGTCTTGGGAAACTTACTACCCATCATTCATGAGTTGTTGGGAAAAGTTGTAATGATAGAATCGTGGTGTTTCTCATAGATGTTGGTTGGAAGATGTAACTTATGTTTGTGGTCAAGTGTAGTGATGGAAATTAAGAGCAGAGGAAGATATGCACAATGCAGTCAAAATATGTGCATGGTTCTTCTGTATGTGTTCAAGATTAAACCCAAGGCCATGTGGATGGCTGCAGGTGCACACCCTTTGAGCCTCATCTTCAGCCCCAAAATGTATTATTGTGAATAAGCATCTTACCAGGACTTTAGAAAGGGAAAAAAGAAAATAAAAATTGATAGGGGGAATTAAACGATATTTAAAAAGCTAATGAATGAGGGTTCTTTTGGGGATTCATCTGACTGTCAAGCAGCTCAACGTTGTTACTAGCAGAATTTATGCTGTGCGATCAAAGGGAAATAGTAAATTCAGCTGTAATTGATGAAGAGATAAAAGGAGTCAAGGTTTTTCATGTCCCTTAAAGTGTAAAGGATTCTTACTTAGCTTGGGGACCTGGAGAATGGGCTTGGAGAATGCTGCTTCATGTGCATGTTTGACTCTCAGGTCCCAGATTTAGGAAGGAAAAGATTCATTAACTTATTCAGGATGGGGCAGGGGAGCTGATGACTCAGTTGATAATTATGAGGCCTTGAGTTTGGATTCTTAGCATCCATGTTAAGATAAACAAACAAAACCAACAAAACATACCAACAGACGTGCTGCAAACTAGTGTGGAAGAAGTAAAGACAGGTAGAAAATTGGCAGGCTCCAGTTCCCACGAAAGACCAAAAAATGAAGTTGGTGAGCAATGGAGGAAGGAGGAAGACATTTGATGTTAACACACAGACAGACACACACACAGAGAGACAGACACATATAAACAGTGAGAGAGGCAAAGACAGAGACAGACAGACCGATAAACACATGCACACACATTCACACAGACACATGATCAGAGAGAGTGAGAGTGACAGAGAGACAGACAGACAGACACACACACACACACACACACACACTATACACACTTGAAATGTCCACAGAGAAAGAAACACAGAGGTTCTGATATCCTACTAGTCAGTAGCTTAATATATTCAAGAGAAAAATTTTGTCTATTTCATAGAAAATGCTCTGCGTCACGAGAACACACCCTTGTCCTACATTATGTAACCTGATCTAGGAAGTAAGGATTCTTTCCTTCCTCATCCTTTCTTCAAAACCTGCCACTTCCCAGGTATTGTTTTAGGATAACATGACTCACTGGGCAACTCAACTCTCTGGTTTACTTTACTTTATTCATTCCTGAAGGTTCAGGGTGATTCCCTCCAGCTGTGTTCCGGTACTCAGGTGAGATATTCTGACAAAGAACAGGACATTTCTTGACTGGTGGAAAAACCTATCTGACTCAGTTAACCTGCATTTCGGGAAATGCAAGAGTTCACAGAACTCCCCCAAATGCAAATGCCATTCTCAGGATTCCAGAAGGACCAGCTCAGTCAGTGCTGCAGAAACTTGTTAACCCCTTCTGGATCTTAGAGATTTCTCATTTGTGAAGGTATGAGATACAAAAGGGCTTCTCCATACCCTCTGCTTCTGGAGGTCTCAGAGCAAGAGACCTGCAGAGACTTTGGCCATTTCTCTTTCTCTCTTCTTCCTCAGGCTTTTGTGGGTTTTGATAGAGGCTACAAGCTCTGCTGTTGTTTGCCAGCAATCCTCCTGTTGATCTGAGGCAGCAACAACACTTCAGTTTTGCATCTCTTTAGCCTTGAGTTTTCAGGTTCTACAGAAAGGTATACTTTCTCACTATCTTTATAACTAGAGAAATCCTGTCCAATAGCGCTTGTTTTAACTTGAAGGCACTTAGCATAATACGAAACAGTAGAACTACTCTGTCTTTAATGCTTGCCTTACTTATGTTGAGATCAAGACCAATGAGGCAAGTGTATAAAAATTTTTTTCCCACCACTTCCAGCTTTTTAAAAATTTTTCACAGTAAATGCTTGTTAAATTAATGGATGATTTGTGTACTGTAATAAAGATCATTAAGATTGAGTTCCTCAGTGGCTTTATATTTAGACTCTTGTATAGCCTCCAAGTGAAATTGTATGCAATAGTATAAAAGGTTATAGGCTTGGTAAAATTTGCATATTTAAAACTAAGCCCTATTATCTGACTGTGCCTGGTAGGAGGACCTTATTATTTTTATTAACTTCATTTTGTGATTGGTATGAGAGGGGTATTATTACATTTTCTTGTACAATGAGTCATTGCTATATAGCAATGTGTTTGAGCATTTTTTTGCTTTGTTTTTAGTACTCCAGACATATGAAAAAGATTAAGATGGTTTGAATGTCTATTGGCCTCAAAGACATTCTGGAAGTGACTGAGTTAACAAAATCTAATAGCAGCACGGAGACCTTAGCCACACCACTTGTCCTTTGAATCTGGACATTGACTCTAGGCATCTGATGAACACGAGCTGAGACCCAGCATGCCAAGCTCCATTTCTGAGCCTGTGTACCAGCCTCTGCCTACATGACTCATTTCCTCACCCTCCTTACTTTGGCTACCTTCCCAGTCTTTTGGTTATGACCTTTATAGAAATCTCTTTTAAGTTACCTTTCGTTCTTCATGGTTTGTCTGCTTCCTCAGGGCAGGGAGCTCAGCTTTGTTTTCACTCTTTATCCTCAGGTCTAGTTCAGTGTTTCCCAGAGTGAACACGTACAGAGAATGTTCTCAACTTATTGGATTGTTTAATTCTACACAACCCACACACACAGTGGATAGCATTGGTGAGCCTTGTTGAAAATGGACTATTTTGCAACTCTTCTGCTATTTGGTGTGTGGAGGAGGCTCTCCTAGGCTTTTCCTAGTCTTCTGTCAGTAAAGGAAATAGAAGAGAGGCAGTCACAATAAATTAACTCTCTTTTCAGGCTGTTATTTTTGACTCAGCAAGGAAGGTAAGGATATCCTGTAATCTTTATGGCATGCTTCATGTCTCCATAGCTAGATTATGGTCTCAGACAAATTTAGTTACCTTTTCTCACCATTCACATTATGAATTCGAGTTCGAATGTGAGGTTATGAAAACCAGAGTTTATGGCAATGGATTTGGTAGTACCTGCCATGGTTAATAACCTTTCATTCAGACTTCTCTTGCTCCTATTAGAAGTTTGAAATCACAGTCTTCAAAAAGATAGGCACTGATGAACATTTTTGGTCTTTTCTTCCACGAGTGACAGAAGGACTAGAAAACTTACCATCCAAAATGAAATATACTTGGCAAAGGGAAAACCACCACGATACATAATAATTAGCACTGCTATGGCAGTGGGGATTGTTTAATTATTTATTTAATTTGTAATATTTTAAGAAAATCTGTGGTATAATAGGATAAATTAATATGCAACTAATAGTGTAAATATGACTGGTTCTATGGTTATTCTTATTTTGTTTCTTTTTGTATTCTTTAGTGCATGTTTATATAAATGCATAAATATTGGTACACATGGGTACACATAATGATTTTAGTCTTCAAGTATGGGTTTGAAAATGGGCATGTTGGGACTCAGTGATAGCTCAGGGGATAAGAGTACATAATACTCTCACAGGAGACTTCATTGACTTTTAAGTTCTCAGTGATTACATCAGATGGGTCACAATTGCCTTTAAGTACAACTCTAGAAAATTCAACACTCTCTTCTTGTCTACACTCGTGTGTATGTATCCAGCATAGATTCTATAGTTGCATATAATTCTATAGTTCTTGTCTTCTGTGTTGTATGATCTGGACACAATCCCACCAGACACATATGTACATAAATAATAAAGTAAAATCTTGGAGAAAAAGAAGATGGGCATGCTACTAAATTCTGGTCAACAACAGTAAAGACTGGTGCATTGAAGATCTGGAAATGTTTATCTTATCCTTAAAGTGAATCACAAATACCGGTACTCATTCTCATCCATGCATTGTATTTTCATCTTGGAAAAACAAAGACATGATGATGATCCACTAAAGGTGTCAGAGAATCAGGCAAGAATCCATGCACTTGGTGATGAAATACTGATACCCTGAGATGCCAACACTGTTAACATTCTTTCCTTTCTCTCCCCTCCCCCCTCCCCTCTGCTCTTCTCTTTTCTTCTCTTCTCTTTTATATTCTTTTTTTCTGTGTGTGTGTGTGTGTGATCATATAATTGTCTTCTTTTGGGATTTCTGTTATATAAGTGTATAATTGCCTTTCATCTCCTAACACTCCAGCTAAATTGTTCTTAGATTACACAACACAGAGTTCAGAAGGCTAAAGGGACCATATACTAGACAGTTTTGACTTTCAGGGTATCCTGCTTTCTCTCACATAAGGAAATTGGTATCGGCACAGAAATAGGCAGGCATGAGTGTCCTGTATTACACATGTCTGCAAACATACAACTCAAGTAGATATATTCTACACATTGTAGTTTTTCAGGTACTATCATAATGGACTTTTCACCTACACAAAAGCTGCCTGCAACTCATCTCTGTCACTCTTGCTGTGGTCCACAGCACATATTTAAATATGAGAGATTTATATATTTATTCATTTCTATGTTCCATTTCTCCCACAAGCATATAACATCCATAAGGAAGGTTCTTGATTCTCTTACATACCTCTGGACCTCTGCACAAAGACGAGTGCAAAGTGACTTATGAAACGCATTTGTTTTTGAGATTCTTAGTTTTCCTGTTGATCTAAGGACAAAGATGTAATCTCACCCACATCACCATGGACATTGTGATAAGAATTTATGCACAGAAATGCCCTCGCTTCATGTTCACTGATACAGCCAATGTCACAGATTATTCTCCAACTCCTAACCAGCTGCCGTGCGCACAATCACTATGCATGGAAGGATTTTTATTCTAGCTCCTCATTATTGTTATAAATGAATATATTCTTTTTAACTGACCATCAGCTTGTCATCTGGATTTTGATAGAGTCTTGGAGAGCAGAGACAATTTTGTAAATAATGTATCACAGAAAATATCTTGAAAGTGACTACCTGGAATTCAGTATGGGCCTGCTGAAAGTTCAGTTTATTAACCTATTTCTCAATGGGTCAGTACACTTAATTAACTTCAACATGGAAAGAGGTATTCACTTAAGATAGTCTTTAAATGAACACCTGTTGTAGGCCCAGACCTCTATTTAGGAACATTTTTAACTCTGAATGCCTCCTCCTCAGGGACACCAGCTGGGAGCATTTTACAGTAGAGTGCAGGAATTTTAGAATGATGACATGCAGTCCATAGAGGTGGAGCTGTGTTCTAGCAGCATGATCCCTTTTTCTCTAAAGTACAGGGAAAGGCCTTTTTAAGAAGACTGTAATTAATATTGCCTTGACGATACACACTCTGCCCTAAAACTCAAGACGTTAACATCTATTTCTCAAAAATTTCTCGTGTTCTCCCTTCAGTTAGGGGATTCTACACACTTTGCCCTGTTTTATTGGAAGTTTGGCAATATTGTCAGCAAACAAGAAGCAGACATTGCTGAGCTATATTTTCAATGACTATGAAGTCTAATTTACTAGTTCACATTAAGTATTTTAGGCAATGGAGATAGAAACTGGTGCAAAAGTTTGGTGGAATAAAGCAATTACACCTAAGTACACCTTATTTGACTTTTCAAAACGTTTCTAATTCTAGCTAAATATTGTTAAAACATGAAGAAATATGGGTGGCTATATGGCACATAGATAATGCCAATAACCAAACTCTGGTCTATATTGTAATCTAACTCTAGAACAATGGTCTGCTGCTTTGACGTCAACCACACTTTAATAGCTTATATCTTCATCTTTGTGTTAGTGTGTGGTAGTACATGTTTGGTTGTGTGCATAGAGACTAGGTGACATCCTCAGGAGTCATTCTTCCTTGGGTTTCTTGTCTTTTACAATAGTGTCTTTAGCTGGCCTGGTATTCAAAAATTAGTGCAAGCTGATTGGCCAGTGAGCCTTGGAACCTACCAGTCTCTGCTTTCTCTGTACTGGGATTGGGAGTGCTCAGCTCCATATTAGATTTTTTAAATGTAGGTTCTAGGTTTGAACTGGTGACCTTGTACTTGTATGGCAAGTACCATACCCCCTGAGCTATCTCTCCAGCCATTGTATCTTTAATAAGCTAATTTCATCTTATTGGAAGCTAATGCTATTACTTGTACCCTGGATTCATTAGATTTATTTATCTTTTTAGCATTTTGTTCTTGTTTTTCACTACAATTTGCCTGTCTTTCTTCACCACAATTGGTTCCTTTTTAATGAATTATTTACATGTTCTAGCACCTTCAACCTTAAAAGGCCAAATGCGCCTTGTCTTTGCCACTCACTGGTTCCTCACTTCACTGTCTTAGTTCTCTACTTTGTCCCATAGCAAAGTCCTTCAACACATTTATTCTCTGAATTCATTTTCCAACTTCCTGCTGCTCTTTACCTCTACACTGCGGTTGTCTGAGGCTGCTCTTGTAAAGGTCATTAACTGTCTAGATCTTGCCAAATCCAAAGGTCAGGTCTCCAGCTCTCCTGGGATCAGTCTGCCAGCAGCCCCTTAGCAGCAGCAGGTGGTAATGAAGTCTGTCTTTAACATTTCCCCTTTTAGCTTCAAGAATGCCATGTCTCCTGATTTTTCTGTTACTCTGTGTCCTTCATTTTGTGGTCACCCCTATTTTTCCTCTCATAGACTAGAATCCGCAAGCCACAGTGGTTTCGACTCTCTTCCTTCTTTCTACTTCAATGAGCTTTTTTTTTTTTTGGAGATGTCTAATTAGGACAAAAGTGCCTCCTATGCTGTGTGTGTTGTGTGTTAGTAACTTGAACCCTGATATTACCATTGGGCTACAGTTAAATGTATTCCACTGACCACTAATAATCATGAGAACCTTATAGATAAAAATAAAAATATTGGCCATTATGCTTTGAAAAGCTTCCTCTCATCCTCTACATCTTTATAAATATTGGATTTTTTTTTTGCCTGGTTGCTCTTTAATTTTTCTTGCTTTGTATTATCAATCTATTTTGAAAGGCCATCAATTAATTCATCAGAAATATATACCAGTCTGGCCACTTATCACCAACTTGTTTGATCCCCTCCTTGTCTAAACTCTTATTATCTCCCCTTTGTATAATAGAAACACGACTTCCTTAGTTATTTTCCCATAGTAGCCAGAGCCATTGCTATAGGTCAAATTATGTTCCCCAAAAGCCAAACATTGAAATGACTTTTCACAATGTCTCAGAATAACTATATTTGGAGATAATTTGATAAATGAATAAATTACCATAATGTGTTTAGTGTGGCCCTTAATCCAATATAATCAGAGTCTTTGGAGAAAGTAGACATTTGAGTGCAGACACAGGCACATAAACAGAGTAAGACCATACAAAGATTCAGGAAGAACAAGGGCATCTAGAGCTTTGGAGGTGGGCTCCGAGAAGCCAAAGACGCTGTATCTTTGTTCAGTCTACAGAGAGGTTGGAAAACACCCTTCCATTGTCTAATCTCCAAGTTGATGTTAAATCATCATGGGCACCCTACCAAAGAATACAACAGTCCTTGTCATAGTAAATGATATTGCAGCCATGGTCCTTGCAAAGAGTAATATGATATTTTTTTCTACCTTCATTCAACTATTAGACTACTGGACAATGGATTGCAGAGAATTAAAATTCCCTCTGGATGTGGAGAAAAGGGGGAAGGATGAAGCCTTACTGTCTTCCAGAGAAAGAAATTTTACTGTTGAGAACTAATTACACACTGTTCTGACTGGTTATCTTACAATTTAGTTAATGTATGCATATTTTCTGGCTTCAGTTTCCTCTTCTGTATTCAGTTGTCACACAGCCACAGGAAAGGCAGAGAAAATGGAGGAGACTTCTCCTAAGTTCAGTCAAATTAAAAAAGTAAATCCATTTTCTGTTCTCAGTTGGTTTTAAGACACATGAAAACAATATCATGTGTTTATGAAGCTAAATGCCCATAACAATACAATTTCCCTCTGCAGTGGCTTATCAGCACACTCAGCACAAACATTCCACTTCTCCATCCTTTTTAATAGTCCTTCATGATCTACCTCCTGCTTGCCTCAAGACTGATTTGTTTTCTTTTAGTATTCTTCAGCCTTATGTGTTGTTAATCCTTCCAAATCATTCTTTTCTCACGATTGGAATTTTTTCTTGGTTCTGTAAATTTTCAAAGCTAATACCGTCCTGCATAGAGCTTACTCCCCAGTCTTGTTTTGAGATCCATTTCTCAAACTCATTGAGATTATGCTATCCATTTGTATAGCATAAACCATAAGTGATAGACCACCACCACCTGCCACTTTATTCTGCTATCTGCTTCTTCATTGTGCTCATTTTTATTAATGGCGATTTCTCTTTGTTTACTTTGTTTTATCCATTCAGGTAGGAGATAAAGTCTGCAAAACAGGGATATTGTCTCTTTCGGCTAATTTATTCCTTCCATTTATATAAGACCTTAAATAGTTATGTCTTAAGTAGTCTACAGCTGTCTTAAACTAAATGTTGTATACATAAATATCAGTTGAATTAGTGAATTTCCTTTCACTGAGATCTTTGTTTTTCCTTAGTGAGTCTGAATTTTCAGAGTTTTTCTACCTACTTGTTCCATCATACTGATAGTTTACAGAACTCGTTTCCTGGTGTCAAAAATTGTGCTAAGAACTTTAATCTGATGTGTAGTCTAGATGGTTCCATTTCAGGAAGAGATCACACTAGCCTGATTAAAGATTTTGGTAATGGCTTCACTTCCTTTTCTTGGTGTGGCTGCAAAGAGTGGCAGGGTCATATAGGTAGGGTTGGCTGCCTTCGAGCCTTCTGTGCTTCTCCATGGCCAACCATGTATTAATGACTAGGTCTGAATACTGCTAGGAGTGATGACTAATATGCCCACTCTGCTGCTGCTGCTGCTGCTGCTGTTGTTGTTGCTTCTCTGGAATTGCTACTTTGACCAGAGCCAGATGTTTACCTAGAACTCTGTCTGGAAGATGGTGGAGATTACTCCTTGGTTCTTTGTAGTGAAGCATCTATGAGGGAGAGTAGAACTACATTCTCAGGCACTTATGTTTCATTTTGAGCAAATACCTTGGCAGGTACTGCAGATGACAGTCTAAGTTCTGCACCCTTTATTCAGCTTATTCCCTAACTAGACAGCTAACTTCATACATATATTTTATTAACTAAGCTTTCCTTCATCCTCATACATTAGCCATACATGTCTCCAGTTCTCACATGAAAGAACGGCAGTGAGCTCTGGTAAGGAGTGGGCATTGATGTTAATGTCTCTCCCATTGATGTTAATGCCTCGTCCATTCATTCCTCTGCCCTACACACACAATGGTGTTTGTATCACTGGCAAACACTATGGTTGCCACACTGACAATTATAAGTCCTTAAATTCACCACATCCTACTTCGTATCTGTGCCTTTATTGTTCTCTCACTTCCTCTCTTGGGAGGGCTGGTTGTCTCTTAACTATGATTTTTAGTGACAACTTCTCTAAACCCAGAATCTCCTAGTTTCTGCAGAACATTTTGACTCCAATATCTAACTTATCAATCAAGACTTTCCTTGTTGCAAAGTATACAGAACCAATTCCCAGTCCAGCTACTTTGGTTCTAGAGCCATACTGAGTTTAAGCTTTGCTGGATCCATTGGTTAAAATGCAAAAATTATTCTCAACCTGGTCCCCAGTCCTCTTTCTCCTTTCTTTCCTAATCCTATTGGACCCATGGTTTGCAGCTCTCTCAGAGTAAATTAGAAAAGGTTGACTGATTCTGTCTTTATTTCCTTAGTTTATTATCCTGGAGGAATATTAGTTGATTATGGAAAATAATAATATTGTGTGAAAGAAGCCAAACATTTGGTTCTCTGTGTCTTTCAGTGCAAGTTGTGATGGAGGGTGTGTGCAGATATATGAAAATATATAGGAAAAGCTGTTGGACAATAATATATGCCCACAAGAGACTAAACATTTTTTGTGATCTATTTATAAAAAGTCTCTGTTCGTAGCAATTTCTCTTTCTCTCTCTCTCTCTCTCTCTCTCTCTCTCTCTCTCTCTGGTGTGTGTGTGTGTGTGTGTGTGTGTGTGTGTGTGTGTGTGATCTTGTTACCTGATAGGTCTTGTTTACTACTCATTCCACGTGCTTTGCATATGTTGGACAAACAATCACTATTTCAAAATCAGTAATTAAAACCGTAGCAAAAACAATTTTGTTCATGGGCCAAGTGGCCTCTTTAAAATCAAACCTCATATGCTAAAGTATTATGGTAGTATAAATGTCTCTAATCAAGCCATGTTTGTTTGCTTGTTTGTTTGTTCATTTATTTATTTGAACCAGGCCTGTTCTGTGTATACTTGATTGGCCTGGTAGTCATCATGTAGACCAAAGTGACCTCAAATTCACAGAGATCTGTTTGCCTCTGCCTCCTGAGTGCTGAGATTAAAGGCATGGTCACAACATCTAGCCTAGACAAAATTTGGTGCTCACTGTCACCCACGATGGTGAGTCATGTTGGACCTGCTAGTCACGCTTGGCATCCTCAGGTATGCTCTACTTTGTGCATCCTGACTTCCAGACCGGGCATTCAAAGTTCCCTTTCCCCACTCACTGCTATTGCTCCCTTCTAGCTGCCTTATCTATTGTAGCCTTCCTAGAGCAGATGACTAGAGAGAAAAACGAAGTTGCCAAAAGTGAAATGGAGAAAATAATGGAGAGAGAGGGAAAGAGAGACAGAGAGAGAGAGAGACAGAGAGAGAGAGACAGAGACAGAGAGAGACAGAGACAGAGAGAGAAGGAGGAGGAGGAGGAGGAGGAGGAGGAGGAGGGACACATTTAATTTTTTTCTGAGATTATAATGTATATTCATTTGCCCTTCCCTTTCCTCCCTCCAAGGTTCTCTGTACCACTTTGTTCCCCTGACTTAGTATTGTACAATGTTATTTGTATGAACATATTTTCAGGATTGACTATTTCATATTGGATGACCAGTCCATGTGTTCTTCCCTAGGGAAGACTATTTCCCCAGCACTCAGCATACTTAGTTACTTGGGGTTCTCTGTGTATGGTTGAGGTCTCCTGACTTCTTCCCTCCCCATGTTAGTGTGTTTGTTAGGGCTGTCCTTGTTCAAGCCATACTTTGGGCACCACTTTTGTAACTGAGACCACTTATCATTTATCATTTATATCATTGTGTGTTGACCTTGCACAGAGGGAGAAACTGAGGCAACGAGACTTATTATTAGCCTATATTGTGCCATGGTAGGTCTTTCTGTCATTTTTAACCATCAGCCCATGACATTTCTATAGCAAAAAGTTTAGAAGAAGCTTTAACGATGATATGAAAATGTCACTCACTATGTGAAAGCCTTCTAGTGAGGTGGTACTTGTTTAGATAGAAATTAGAAAGAAAAGAATCACATCTCAGTGTTGACTTAAAGTTGTAATCTACCATCTTGCCTACTTCCTTAAATTCCCCCACCCCAAGGTGAATCTCCTTTGGAGATGGAGATCTGTCATCCTCTTCCTGCCAGCCGACTCCCTACTAGTCAGCCCATTGCACACATGGGTGTGCTAGTGCAAGAGTGTGTCCTGGTGACATGGAGGTTACCAGAGATATAGCTGAAGAATGGCTGAGGCCCCACCCTTCCTGAGGCTAATTAGCTGGAAGCTTACAGAAAGTATAACACATTTCTGATATGATTCATGCCAGTGATCATGCCAGCAAACCTTAGCCTGTCCAGGTTGGCGCTATAGGTGGCCTTTTGCCTCTTACAACTATATACATTTGGTTAGCTGGGTTTTTTAGAGTTCTAAGCAGAAACCCAGAGCTTTCTTGAGAGGTGGATTGAAACACACTTCTAAAGTCATCCAAGTATTGGATCTAAAGAGAGACAATGGAAGATGTCTACTAGAGATCACTATGGTTATAGAACCTTGCAGAGATAGATACCTGCTGCCCATGTACTTATTTAGTGATGGTGCTGGGTTCTATTCTAGGCCAAAATCTCCAGCCTTGGCTATGTACAAAGCCTGTCAGTGAGAGATGCTAAAGCAGTAAGAAAGCAGTACTTGGGAAGAGTGCAGGCTGCTGTACTTGTCATATATTCTTTATAACCCTTAACTGCACACCAGTTTTCCCATGTCATGGGAAACTATGCTTGGCAACATGAGAGTCAGGAAAACTGGTCATTTGTGCAGCTATTGTTTCTCTAAGTAGCATTTGGATATTTGTAGATTCTGGTCCCCATGCTCTGAACAATGTGAGCTATTTTTCCAAGGGTGGCCTGCTTGACCCTGAAAGCCAGGCATTTCCTGAATCTCAAAACCACTAGGCCAGGGCCATTCAGCCAAGCCCCAGGTGGCCCTAAAGAGAAGGACCAATGCCTGCTTACATCGATTCATGTCCTTCCAGGCAGGAATTGTGAATTTTCAGTCGCCAACAACCAAGGAAAGGGAGGACAAAGTCTTTCTTCCTGCTCAGTGTGTTTTCCACAAGTCAACAGTAGCAGTGACCCACTGAATGGGATGTGCTGCCATGGGCAGCTGGCCCCTGCATTTTATGACAGGGTGAGCCTGCGGTGGTGGGGGTACACAAAAGATCTGCAGAAATGGAATCTGCATTTGGCATCCTGGCAGGAATGATATAATGTGAGTAATACAGTTTGTTCTAAATCTGAAACCACAACACTGTATATGTCTGTGGTGGGCATGAATAAAAAAATCTCTGAAATTTATGTGATAAAGGAAAAATATAGAGTTTTTGGCATGTTATTGAACAGAGAAAGCAAAATTTCAAGTTTCTAGAATCACAATGATTATTAAAGAGAATATTAATGACGGGACATCATTTCCTGGATCTATGAAAACCTAGGATGACTGAGAAGGCAAGATTGATGCAACTCAAATCAGGAGAAACAGCCTGAAATGATTGGCTTGGAATAATTTCCTGGCAGGATGGGAAAATAAAAGAGAGAGAGAGTAGGGCTTAGGAGATATGAAGAAATTAAGAGTGTTTTCAGGCCAGAACTGAAACTTTAAAGAGAAGAAAGAGATGCTAATGAGTTTTGGCAATTTGCATTCAGTAAAGGTCTACACAGCAAGTGCCTATCAGAAATCCTCACAAAGCAGGTGTAATGTTTCTCTGTCATAGGTCACTGAGGTCAAGTCTAGGGTTCTTAGAGTGTGAATCACAGATTACTCACTGAAATCACTTGCCATGCTTAGTAATAGAAAGCCTTGAATTTGGTTCCAGTCCTGAATCAGAATCTCTTAATGAATCCAGGAATCTAACTCATCATAGATTTTTGTGTGATTCTCACACACAATGTAATTGGAACACCATTCCTTAAGCTATTGCTCACACTTGTAACATGCATGAGAAACAGGAGGCACATACATCTGTCTGCCCTGTACTTGGAGATGATGATACCCTGTCATTCCACTGGAGGCTGGGCATCTGCATTTAAGGAGGCTCTAGACAACACTGTTCAGCCCATTAGCTGGCAGACCTACTTATAGTCAAGGTAGCTACGATTTCCCATAGAAAGACTTCCATTAAAGCATATGGTATCTGCTTAAATTTGAATTTCAGATAACATAAGTTTCCTTATGTAGAATATGTTTATTCTATAAAAAAATACCTATATAAAACAATAAATAAAATATTTAGTGAATCTGTCAATCAGGTATTCTAAAGCCCAAAGCCTTCTAGCTTCATGGTTTGGCAATCTGTCAGTTTTGAAAGTTGGGTATAAATAAACTTATTAAGGGAAATTCAGTACTAAATTATAGAACATATATCTCTAAATAAAAGTAGATTCATCTATATGTACAAACACTATAGGATTCATTCTCTAAGTGAGGATTCCTGTTAAGTAGTCTGTCTTTCACATAAATTTTGGCTGTTATGACAAATTAGAGTGGGGTGAATGGCTATAAACCACACAGATTTATTATCTGAGATTTATTGGGCAAAGGTCCCTCAGAGACTCATGGAGCTGAGTAGAGGTGTCTGCAGGCTCCTGGGAAGAACTTGTAATTTCTTGAAATTTTGGCTTCTAGAAAATAGTGCCATTTATTAGATTGTGCCCTGTGTTCTCTTTCTCTATAGCCAGCAGTGTCACCTATCTCCCACTGTCTTATAACCCATCTATCTCTGACCCTAATTAGGAAATAGTCTTTCGTTTTAAGAATTACACCTTGTTCATTTGAAAAATTCAGGCTTGTCAAGATCCCATTTTACATCTGCAAAGCCTCTTTTCCCATAGAAAGAAAAATATCCATAGGTTCCAGGGAGCATGGTATGGGCATTTCTCTTTGGATGATGGTGGTGGTGGTCATGGTGGTTGTGGTTGTGGTTGTGTTGGTGGTGGTGGTGGCATTAGTGGTGGTGATGTTGATGTTATTCTGCCAACTACACCTCATAATTAATTTAGAAGCATAATTAAAATCTGCTTGCCTTCTCACAGCAAACACTCCATTCTCTTCTGGTTTTTCAGCCATTTCCCACATTACTACAACTACCTCCTGGCCTGTTGCTTTACAATCTATGTACATGTCATCAAACAACAGCTGATGGAAAAATAATAAACCAAAAACAACCCTCTGAAAACAACTCAAGCTAACATAGTATAATATTAATAAAAATAAGGCAAATACCCTCACATGCTATTGCTGAACTTTTTATTAACCCATGAGAAAAGGATATGAGCTGAAAGGCAGGCCTTTAATTTATTGAAAAACAGGTACAGGGTTGGAGAGCTGATTCATCTGGGTGGGTAGATGTTCGCTATACAAATGTGAGAGACCTAAGCTTGAGTCACCAGAATCCACATAGACGCTGGAGGTAGAGTGAGTATCCTCCACCCCAGTGTTCCTACTGCAGGATGAGAGGTGAGAGACTGCAGAATCCCTACAGCTCATGGGTCAGCAAGTTTAGTGTACAAGAAGCAAAGACATCTTTTCTCAAAGAAGAAGGCAAAAACCATTTGAAGTTATCTGAGCTCCACGTACATTTCACAGTGCACACTCACTGTATATATGAGTTTGTAAGGAGAAAAGAGGGGGGAAAGTGGTATGACTGTACTATAATCTCAAAATTAAAGAGGGAAAAAATATGAACTTAGCTAAATAATTACTTTCTATAGAACTTTAGCATTGTTATTCCTAGTCTTCAATAAATTTTATTTTATTAAAAATAATCAAAATTTATTTAATATATATTGGTAGATAATAACTAGCAAAATACTCCTATTAGTACTTAATCCTCCTGTATATTCTTATATTACCAATAGCAAGTTTTTTTTTGGGTGTAGCTCTATCTATCTATTTTTACTATTTATTTATTTATTTATTTATTTATCCAGATAGTGAATTTTCTTTTGCTTATGTGTATATGTGAATCTGTCTGTGTGCTCGCAGAGGTCAGAAGAGAGCATTGGATTTCTTGGAGTTAGAAATACGAATAGTGGGGATCCATCCTATATACAGTTACCAAACCCAGACACCATTGTGGATGCCAAGAAGTGTTTTCTGACAGGAACCTGATATAGCTGTCTCCTGAGAGGTTCTGCCAGAGCTTGACAAATACAGAGGCAGATACCCCCAGCCAACCATTGGACTGAGCAAAGGGTCCCCAATGGAGGAGTTAATGAAAGGTCTAAAGGAGCTGATGAGGTTTGCAGCCCCATAGGAGGAACAACAATATCAACCATCCAGAACCCCCTGAGTGCCCAGGGACTAAACCACCAACCAAAGAGTACGCATAGAGAGACCCATGGCTCCAGACACATATGTAGCAGGCATCAATGAGAGGAGAGGCCCTTGGTCCTGTGAAGGCTCAATGCCCCAGTGTAGGGGAATGCCAGGCTGGGGAAGCAGGAGTGGGTGGGTGGGTGGGGGACCACCCTCATAGAAGTAGGGGGAAGGGTGGCATAAGGGGTTTTTGGAGGGGAAATCAGGAAAGTGGTTAACAATTGAAAAGTAAATAAAGAAAATATCTAATTAAAGAAATAGAAAAAAAAATACAAGTAGCATTTACAGTACAGTAGAAGACAAATCTCAGGTCTTCTGGGAGAGCAGAGAACACGCTTAACTGTTAAACTGTTGCTGGAGTCACCTTAGTGAGTTTTTAAAATTAACACATAATAACTGTATATCTATCATATTTCTTAAAAACTATTTAAGGGGGGAAATGTGAGTGAAAGAAATATTAGGTATTGGCTTAATCTAAACACTTAATGTAGATTTGACTAAGGATATCTTGTTGTAATTAGTTGAGATTCAGTAAATCTGTTCTAAAATTAAGGCAGGACTGTGAAAGTCTCAGCTGTGACCCAAAGCTACTATTGCAGATATTTGAGGACCTTGGGGTCCTAGATAACTGTGGTTGGAGTAAAAACAGAGGCTTTAAGAGTGTACTTTATGCAGGTTGATGTTGTTTTGGTAAACAGTAAACCCCAAACCCAACATTAACCCAGTCTTTGCTCTCAGAATAGCACAGTAGAACTTCACTTGAGAGCTGCATCTTGCCAGTACTCTCCATTTAAGTGCAGTATATATCACCAATGCTAATTAACGTCTCTGGTTACTGTACTGCAAGCATTTAGGTAAGAAACTAAAGATCCCATTTGGAATAGATGTTCCAAGTTAAATATGCACTCTGAAATGTCTCGTTGGAAAGAAATGAGTAGGAAAATGTAAAGACAAAGCAATGCTTCTGGACCATTGCTATCTCTATAATCCTCATCATCACAAATACAATGATATTTATTCAGTGAATAAAAGCAGCGAGCTATGTATTTAACAAGGCATCCGGTTTCCATTGTTTATTATATGCTATGTACCTCTCTAGAGCCAGTGTCAACACAGTCTGCTCTTGGTGAGATCTTGCCATACTATCCCAACTTTATTACAGCCAGTGGTCTCTTATCCTCTGAGTCCCCATTGTGGTAATGGGGGCACTGCTGAGAAAGCTGAGCGAACAGAAACGGTGCAGATGTGACTATTCCAGGAGTTCACTCTCTGTCCAGTCTTATTTTGTTAAAAGACACGATACTCCTTTCAGAATGTAGCCTCTTCTCCTGATAGTCTCCTCTGGCTGTCATTAGCTTGCAGTCTCAGGTGTGAGAGGAGTATCCTATTGTAATCTTATTCCAGCTACAGGAGGTAGAGTAGAGTACAGCTTTTTAATTGGCAAGTTCAAACACCACAGGTCCCATAACTAATTGTCTGGGATGCAACTTCAGCAACAGTGCAAAGGTTCTTTCCATACATTGGAAAATATAAATTCAGCCCGGCAACATGCATGTTCTTGTACTGTCCATTCTATCACATCATATAATACCATATATTTCAATTCTCATAGAAATGTAATGGTATAGCCATATGAAAGGGGACTTTTTAAGTTGTTGATTTGAGATTCATAAAATTTCATTAAATGAACTATGGCCTGAAATTAGGACAGAATTTCCAAAAGTATCTCAAGCAGGCCTAAATATATTTCTCCATAAAGTACTTCATATATGTGGAAAGTGTCAACCTCAACATTTGTAATTATAAAATCAAAATATCAATCAACTCTTTATTCTGAATTATCACATATTCAGCCAGGATTTAATTCTCCTCATGTAAAAATATGTATATTCAACTTGTTAGCATGAAACTGAAATGCCTCTTTCACCTTTAATAACTAATGAAATTATATTGAATAGTAAAGAATGGTTTCTAAATAAATTCCTTGGGATTAATGTTCAGCAGATGTCAGTTTAGATATTTATTTTATGTACATACACATCCCAGCTCACACAAGTTTCTCAAGGTTGAAAAGGGTCAAGGGTAGAGAAAGCCCAGGAAACTATAAAGTAAAGAACAAAAGATGAGTCTTTCTTTTTCATAGAATTTAATATCCAGTAGGATACAAAATATATGCAAATAAAACTTAAAATATGACTGATGGTGACCAATGCTACTAATAAAAGCACAGCAGGGAAAGGGCCACCAAGGCTCTGCCTGTTCTTAAGACCTGGAATGACATTTGAGAAAACATGACAGATTTGAAGAAACAGCCTTGAAAGCATGGAAGAGCAACCATCGCAGCAGAGCCAGGGAGTGGAACAGAATGTTCAGAAGAGCAATCACCCTAGAAGAGCAATTGTCCCAGAAGAGCAACCATTCTGGTAGAGGCAGAGCAGGGAACATGAGGAAACTCCAAATACAATGGCATTCTTGGTTTTCCTGTACAACGGAAAAAAAGTCAGCAGAGTAAAAAGGGTCAGTAGAGGCCAAAGAGATGATAAGTCAAGTTCACATAGAGATTTAGATATCACATTAAGGATTTTGCATTCTTCCTGGGAAGTTTGTGACACACATATGCTGTGGGAATTGACTTACTTTCTTAGACATTCATTTTTGCTTCTATATCCAAAGAGAACTTACCACTGACTTATTTAGTTTGTGAGTGAAATAAATATGCATTAATTAAGTGTTATAGCAATAATGTGAAGACAGGCAATGATGGCTTTGAGCAGGGGGAGGAAGCAGTGTGAAATAGGGTTTAGACAGTAGGGAGACCAGATAGATCACACTGAAGGAATGAAAGGAAAGAGTCAAGGATGACTCTAAAAGTTTTAGCCTTGCCAACTAGAGAAGTAAAGCTGTCAATCACTGAAGATGAGAAATTTCATTCAGTACAACAGGCAGAGGAAGAACAAGAAATAATAGAAAACCAGTTTGAGAAACACCTGCAACTTTAAATAGTTGCTTGTATCTGTAAGTTGGGATTCAAAAGAGAGAGTCATTAGAGTTTGCAACCCCATAGGAAGAAAAATAATATCAACCAACGAGACCTCCCAGAGCTCCCAGGGACTAAACCACCAACCAAAGAGTACACATGGAGGGACCCATGGCTCCAGCCGCATATGTAGCAGAGGATGGCCTTATGTGGAATCAATGGGAGGAGAGGCTCTTGGTCTTGTGAACGTTCAAGGCCCCAGTATAGGGGAATGCCAGGGCAGTGAGGTGGGAGTGAGTGGGTGGGGGAGCTCCCTCATAGAAGCAGGGAGAGGGGCATGGGATAGGGGGTTTGTGGAGGAAAAACTGGGAACGGGGACAATATTTGAAATGAAAATAAATAACATATCCAATAAAAAAGAGTTCTCACAGATCATATGTGAAGCCACACGTTTATGGGGATGATTTTCCTGTGCAAGGCTGATATGGGAGAGAAGTGAGCTGAGGCAGGTGCAGCACCCATTACTTTCCTTTGGGCATCTTGGCCCCATTTGTTTAGGCTAACCTATTTTCTCCTCTCCCATCTTTTTGCAGTGCCATCAATCTTTATTTTCCATTCTTAAAATATCAGTATTAAATTCAACTTTCAGTATCTGGGGCCGAAACTCTTTCCATGAGTAGTGACTTACAGCTCCCAAATTCTGTTTCACACACACACACCCTTTGGCAGGGAGGTGTCTCATTGGCACCAGGGTGTAGTCTCAGGGTCACAGGAGGAAAGAAATGACTAAGTCTCCCACCAGTGCTGGCCTACGCCCTGCCCTTAAAAGAGGTAGCATCTTAGATAGGTATAGATGCCAGAGTTCTTTTTTTAAAAAAAGTTATATCCACCCATAAGACACCAGGAGATTCTGGAATGCACAATCCTGTAAAATATAATTTAACCTTATCCATTCCATAATCATATTTCGTGTTTCATCATGCCTTGTCTGTTTCTGAACTGCAAACACTACATTTGGTTTATCCTGGGGCAGTGGCAAAAGTGACTTTGGGACCAGAGGGTTACTGGGCTGAAGGTGGTAGCTCTGCACATGCTGTAGGAATAAGAAGGTTCACTGAGACTCACTTCTTTTTTTCTATGAGGTGTGTTTCCACTTGGTAAAACACAGGGTGTTTTTGGAGTATTAGATGAGATAATACAAACACTAATGGGTAACATTATTACACTATCAATGTCATTCTAAGATGAATACAAAGAACTTTCACCTTAAAACAACAGCAGGGGAGTATTATTCATTATCATATACTACTGGAAGAGGTGATCATCAGAAACAAAAAAAGAAGAAAAAAAAGAATTGCTGTTAGATCGAGTGTAAATGCTTGGATCACCTCTAAGAATTGCATACTGGATATTATACTAGCAAGCAGACACATGATCCAAAGACAATGACCTGGAGAGTCTGTAAGTAAAAGCATGTAACATTTGAAAAAACAGTTTAAATAGGAAACCTGGATTAGACAAAATATGAGAGTTACTTTGAACACCAAAGAATGCCATCATCAGGCTATGGAGTAAGAGCTAGATTCAGAAGATAAAAGACAAAGAACAGGAATGAAGCCCAACCCTTCAGAACGATTTCTTTACTTTATGACCATTGTCCATCCTCAACCACAAATGAAGCCTCTCAGCTTGACAGTTTCCCTTATGCTGCTGAGTCATGGATCTATGCAATAAAGGCCTATGCATTGCTTTACTCAGCGAAAGTACTTATGAGTGGCTGAACACACATCCAAAGTGGATATGAATCATCTCACATCATTGACTTACATTAATCTGCTGAGAAGGCTCTAAATAATTCAGTGGCAATTTTTTTCTGAGACCAAGTTCAATGAGCCAAGTACTTTGTCCAATGTTAATGTCTACTCATCTTGTCTGCTGGAGAACATAACCAGCAATCTGTTCATTTCATTCCTACATCATCAATTTCCTCTTTCATTCTGAGTATGTTTGATTAAAATTATGTATAAAACTTTTTTCCACATTAAATAACCCTTACTGGAGCTTAACCTTCAGTTATTATCCCACTTACTTGTCCTGTAAAATTTTGCAGAAGGATGATCTACTTTCAAATTTCTTTGAATGCATTTCTTCTGATTCTCTTGAATTCATCATCTGTGTTTCATGCACCATTTAATGCACTATCCTCCATCATTCTGGCCTGATATTAGTAATTGATCTTAACAATAGATTTCTCCTTTTCCAGGTAACTTTCCTTACTTGATTTCCAAAACACTATATTCTGATTTCCTTCAGAGAGGACTTTATGTTGATTTTAGGTCATTTGGGAAGAGATCCAGACACATGGGCAGTTGTTGAGCACTATCAAGTCCCCCTGCATAGGTAGGGACAGTGTAGCTCACAGCTACCTGCAGCACTGTGTTGAAATTAGCATAAAGGATGTCTGTGTCCAGTTGCATAAGTAGGCAGCCTAGCAATGCTGCATTGGTATAATGATGGAAGCCTTTATCCCTGAAAATTAAGAGGTGGCTTAAATAGTTACAATCCCACTCCTTGTGCATCACTGAGTATTTATCAGCCCTTGGCTGAGATGGGAAACACACACAAAACTTCTTACTTTGTCTACACTTAAAATCTGCAGGCTTCATCTTCCAGCATCTTTTCCCCTGACCTTTACTTTGACTCACAAGTTATCAATTTAATATCGATAGTTTTATATCAACTGACAAAAGCTAGAGTCATCAGAGAGGAGGGAGACTCAATAGAGAGCCTGCTTCCACAAGATCAAACTATAGTTAACCCTTTAGGGAATTTTTCTAATTTGGGATTGATTAGGGAGGGTCTAGTCCAGTATGGATGATGTCATCCCTGTGTTTGTGGTCATGAGTTTTATGAGAAAGTAGGTTGAACAAGCCATGAGGAGCAACCAATAATCAGCACTCCTCTGGTAGCCTCTGCATCAGCTCCTGCCTCCAGGTTCCAGCTCTACGTGAGTGGCTGTCCTATATTTCTTTGATGATAAACTCTGGTGTGTAACAGTAGATGAATAAACTCTTTCCTCCCCAAGTTTCTTTGGTTCTGGTGTTTCATCACAGTAATAGTAAAGTTAAGACACAGATTTTACTGGGTTTCTAACTTTCTGCAAATTTCTGGGAGTTGTTGATTTTAATGAGTGTTTTTACTTTCTTTCTATTTTTGATAAAAGACTTGTGGGAAATGTAACTTAAAGGAGGAAAGGGTTTACTTCAGCTTACAAGTCATAGTCTACCATTGAAGGAAGTCAGGACAAAAACACAAGCAGGAACTTAAAGCAGAAATTATGGAGGAATGCTGTATGATAAGATACTTATAGGTACAGCATGCTTAGCTAGCTTTCTTATGCATCCCAGAACTATTTGATCAGGAAGTGATCCTGAATACAGTGCGATGGACCCTCTTAAGTCAACTAAGAATTCAGACAGTCCCCTACAGACATGACCACAGACCAATCTAATCTAGGCAATTTCCTTCTCAGATGACTCTAGGCCATTTACATTGACAATCAAAGCTAAATAAGACATGGAATGGACATCAGATTTGGATGTTTACCCTAACTTTGAAAATATCATCCTAAGAGAGGTAACACAGTCACAAAAGAATGAACATGGTATGTATTCACTGTTAAGTGGTTATTAGGCCAAAAGTTTGAAATACCCAAGAGTCACTTTGCAGCAACAGTAGGGCTGAGTGTGAGGTCCCAGATGGAGGACTTGGAGAAAGGACTGAAGGAGCTGAGGGAGTTTGTATCCCCAGGGAGGCAGCAACAGTGGCAACTGGCCTGACCTCCTGATACTCCTAGAGACTGATCCACCAACCAAAGAATACACATGGAGGGAACCATGGTGCTGGCCACAAATGTGGCAGAGGAGGGTCTTGTTATCCATCAGAAGGAGGAGAGGTCCTTGGGCCTAAAGGTATTAGATGCCCCAGAATAGGAGAATGCCTAGGAGGGAAGACGAGAGTGGGTGGGTGGGTGGGTAGGTGGGAGAATACCCCCACAGTGGCAGGGGGAGGGTGGAGGGAATGGGGCGGTTCCAAAGGGGAGATCTGGAAAGGTGGAAACATTTGAAATGTAAATAAAATATGAAAAAAAACATAAAAAGATTGCCTTATCAACACATGTAAAGAAAGGTCCTGGCCGGAGTCTGTGATAATGTGCTTGGATTCTACTTGTGTTCAATGTGTCATACATAGGGACCAATTGTAACTTAGAGAGGATCTGTGGTTTGAAAACTTCAATACCTTTTATTTCAAACTTGTCTTTCAGAAAT
Source organism: Rhynchomys soricoides (assembly GCA_019843965.1). Classification (NCBI taxonomy): domain Eukaryota; kingdom Metazoa; phylum Chordata; class Mammalia; order Rodentia; family Muridae; genus Rhynchomys; species Rhynchomys soricoides. The sequence continues at coordinate 744,729 of JADRCH010000051.1, read as the reverse complement.
ATGTAGCTGGGTGTAGGGGAGATTGTTAAGTGGTTAAGACTTCTTGCTGCTCTTATACAGGACCTATATTCTGCTTCTCATGTGAAATTAGTCTATAACTCTATCTCCAGGGAATCTGATTCCCTTTTCTGATTTGTGTATGTAAATGATATTTGTACATAGACCCACAAGGATATATATATATAATTAAAATACATGGTACTGTCAAATAGATACAAGTATGAAAGCATGACATAGTTTTCCTCTGCCTGTAGAGAGGATAGCATACATTATCATTGTTTTCCCATCACTTAGATAATCAATTCCTCAGTTTGCTTTTGTAAATCTCCCTGAAAAAAAAATGCAGTTATTTCCCTCTGAAAATTAATTAAACACATGTATATTTCTACCTTTAAGGTTTGTGTTTGGGCAAATGTATCTACATCATTAAAACTGCCTTTCTCTATTTGGCAATAGGGAAACAATGTACAATTACACTGTTAAGTTCACAAATGATAAAGCATGTAACATTTGAAGAGAAGTGTCTTTCTAAGTTACTAAAAAATTCAATGCAACTGTCTTCCTCTAGTCTCTCCAACTGTTGCGTGCTTTACCATTATTGAACTTAATCTGGGGATGCACAACATGGGGTTCAGGTAGGTGTCAGAAGACAATCTTAGGAAGTCAATTTTATCTTTCTATTCCATGGGGCTTGATATTGAACTCAGGATGTCAGACTCAGTGGCAAGAAAACCTACCTATTTACCTATCTCACTGGATTTACAAGTGAATTTTAGAAAGAGGATTCAAGTAGCAGAAATCCAGTTTCTGAATAAGCCAGATTATTCAGTCAGTTTAATGAAGTAAAAGAAAACCCCATAACTCCTAGGTAGATGTTGTAAATTCCTTTAGTTCTTCTTTTTGGAACCTCGAGATGTGCCAAAGATTTGATGTGGGTACAAGGAGGAAAAGGTTATAGGAAATGAGAACCCAACAGTTTTAGAAATAAAAGCTTAAAAGAAGAAGCTGTTGAAATTTTTTGATATAGGCCACGTACAGAACTTCAAGGATAATTACTGTTCCGTGTTATATCGGAAAAGCCATGGCACTGCCTAACTGAAAACTCCCCTAAGATCTGTTCACCCACTAATGTCCTGCGCCATTCACACAAATGCCAGACCAAGAATCATCTGCAGGGATTTGTTTACTGAACAGTTCAGAGATCTCCTCTACAGGACCTGTTCTGACACTGTGGCTGGAATTAATGCTCATTTCACAGGGGTCTCCTCGCATTACAAGACATTGTCTGTGACCTCACCCATAAAAATCTATGGTGACAATAAATGCCATTCCCCATGCTGGGCCTATTGCAGTCTCCTTCTCCAAGGACTTCAGATGAGGAGAGATGGTTCAGAGAAGAGCATCCCATTCTTCCCAGTGTTTGTGTTCTGTCCTAATTCTCATCAGGAGGTACAGTTTCCACTGCTGTGTGCTTCTAATTACATCCCCAGTAGAAGCCATTCATGTCTCAGGAATCTGAAACTTCAGTTGTAAGGAACCTGGAATCCATGTGTTCTAATCTCTTCACTTGGTTAATGCAAAAAGTGAGGAAGAGATTAAGAAATGGCTATGGACGATGCAGGTGCTGGGAAAGCTATAGGTAGGTTTTACAAGAGATATCCCAGAGAACTCAGTTGACTACAGAGTATTAAAGTTGAACCCAAATTTTGAATTGTGAAAGACTTTAAGGTGTCTGTGCCTAGGAGAGGACATGTTGGATTGTCGTGACTTGATTAGTGGCTGGAATGAGGGACATTTTCTATGGCAATGAGTTTGATTGATTCCAAATTTGTTACCAAAGCCCAGACAAAAAGTGGGACAGGATTCTTTACTACTTGGGCAAGCATTTAGTGACTTTATGTGAGCGAGAATCACAGTGCCTATCATTTGTGGCATGTGGTGTGTGTCCTGGGTACATTTCCCTTGTTACTTTGTATATTCCTGTTTCTAGACATATTATAATTTTAGTTTTCAGTGAAGCAAATTGAGCTTCAATTGCCAAGTATAGTGGTACACTTCTTTAATCGCAGCACTTGGGAGGCAGATAACTGATTCTCTGTGAGTTTGAGGGCAGCCTGGTATACACAGTGAGTTCAAGAAGAGATATCTCTAGCCAGAAATACATTGTGAAACCCTGTCTCAATGAATAAAAAAATAAAAAAAAAGCAGAAACAAACATCAACAAATCACAGCAATAGCTGTGATAGTTAGGCAATTTTAGTAGCTCTACAAAACTCACATATTATGAGTAGAATCATGACTTAACGAACATGGTCCTTTCTGTAATCTGCTCTTAATGACACCTGTTGGAGATTCACAGTTGAACAAAGAAAACCATTGTTTCCCAGCCCTAACACATTGGGGCAGGATACTGTGCACTGGACGTTTATTTGGGCAGTAGATTATGAAGCTCTCAGTGAGTGATGGGGCTGAGAAATTGGAGCTGTTGCCTAGACTTTTTGCTGGGAGGAAGTACTGTTAACAAAGTTTTCCCAGAGGACTTCTGAATTTATGAGGACTTGAAGAATGAATAGGACTTATTCAGAGAAAGGAAGAAGAAGGCTACTGGGGAATTGTGGCAGGCAGGCAGTCATGAGAGCTCAGTGTATGCAAACAACAGTGAGCCAGACACAAAGCTCCTTTGTGGGGCTACAGTTTTGGTGACTAAAAATGAGATCCAAGCTTCAGAGGGTGGGTTAGTGATGAGCTCTCTTCCCAATACGAACACAGGATAAGCAGCTTCCTCTATGAAAGGAGACTGCAGTTCAGTTAAATAGAAGGGGCAAGTTTCTATGACTAGTGAGCCACCATTATAGAAATCCAACACAGACTATAAAGGGGATGGAGGGAAGCAGGTGGAAAAGTGCATCCTTATCAGATAGACAATTTAACTGCTCTAAAAGTGTCCTTCTTCTTCTGTTTTCCCTCATGATGACTCTTTGCCTGCCTACCTTGGAACAATTATTAAACTTTCCATCTGTCTACATGCTCAGAAAGCTTCAAATCAGGGTTCAAGTCTTGGCTTGGCCACTTTCTGAGTGTGTGGATTAGACGGGTCATTTAACTGGTGCCTCAATGTCCTCCTGTGGAATGTGGAAAAATTCCCTCAAGGGCCACAGAGGACCAAATTTAAAATGAAAATTCAAGATGCAAATTCTAATGGGGAACACACACATAATTTGTTATTGTTATTACAATCTGAGAGTCATAGCTAACATAATGGTATAGCTTGGAGTTTCTAAATTTTCAGGCTTTCTATGTGTAACTAGGAGAAGGAAAAAAAATTCTGCTATTTGCATTTAAATACAAGTCTAAATCCCTCCCAAAAGCAGTAATAGCCACCCCAAATGAATTATACATTTTCTAATTTTAAAAGGCTGTTTTATGGAAATGAGGTTATTTGTGCTGCATGGTATGTTCTTGTTGTAACAGAGCAAATGCCAAAGGGTGTGATTTATCCAGACTACAACACCAATGGGAGAGAAGTGCAGGGACCTTATTTGCATCCCATTTTAAACACTCTGTAAATATATTACCTGCAGCCCCTCCCTCGCAAGGACAGAGAAGCATCTCATCATCTTCAACTCAGTGACAATGATTTGTTTGAATTATCTAACACAAAGTGCATGGAAAATCCTGAAGAAATGCAGTTTCATTTTTAAAGATCCAATGAGATCTGATCTTAGTGTATAGCCTTGAATGTTTGAGAATTTTATACCATGTCACTGAAAAATCTAAGTGTGTAAATCCAGTTGATGAGTTCAATGGCAATCCTCTCTTGAAGAATCTTCTTTCATACAAGTTGTCATGTTTTTGGAGTCAATAACAGGGACCCTCTTTTTCCATGACAGGCAGGAATGGCTGTCATTCTGCAAACACAGTGACTTTGAGGCCAGAACCAAAATGCCTACAATGTTCACAGTAACTCTTTGGCCTCTAGTCACAAGATCTATGCATATGTGGGTTGGAAAAGAGCTAGGGAAGGAAAAGAGTTGAAAGGGAAAGATTTCCTGAAATCTTTCTCATTATTCATGGAGGAATAATGAAATAATGCCCTTTCAGATGTAAAATAATTCCCTTGGAAGAAGAAAAGCCTACCAAAAATACAAAATGCTAATGATTTTCCCCATGAAATATAAATAGGGAAAGCTTTCTTTTTTGTTTTTTGTTTTTTTTATTTTCGTCAAAACAAAATCAAGGAAAAGAGGGGGAAAACAAAATGAGCTACCTCTGGGAACTAACTTAAAATACATTTTGTGTTACTTGTAGTGATACCCTCTCATGGGTTTTTCCATGTTTTAAATAATAAAATTGGGAGTCCTTGCTGGTAACATTTGAGGCATAGCAGCAGAAACTTTCTCTCTCATGAAAAGAATTCTAATGAGTTTTAAAAAAAAGAACATATACTTTATCGGTGGGATATTTTTCATACACTTCATAATATATGCCTATTTTAAGGTTAACCAAGGGGAACAAAATGTATAATGACCATAAGAATTAGAAATCCTCAGCCCTTTTGAACAATGTCTACCATGGAGAAATGAAGCTCTGAGAGGAAGCTAACAAGTGGCTCTAAGTTCACAAACCAACTAGAAATCTTTATACTTAAAATCTAAGAAGTCTTCCAAAGAAATGGGTGACTGGGTTTGTGTGGCAGAAGGATGCAAGAATGCTGTGACTGCATCTGCATCTCAGTGAAAATGTAATACTACGAGACTGTCACCATATTACCATCCATAAACTGTCTTCTGAAAGTAACAGTCATTTTCCATAGCTGTGATAAAACACAATCACTTAGAATTTGGGCTTAAGGTTTTGGAAGGCTATGTGTCCATCACAGCAGAGCAGAAAAGTACAGTAACAGGCAAGTATAGCTTCAGCAATAGCTGAGAGCTCACATCTTAAACTGAAAGCAGAAAACATTGGAAACCAAAGGGAGGAGACAGAGCTAAGAAACTTCAAAAATCCACTCCCAGTGACATAATTTCTCTTCCAAGGTCACACCTTCTACACCTGTACAAACAGTGTCAATAAACTGTGTAACAAGTATTCAAACATTTGAGCCTCTGAGGGACAACCTCATTCAGAGCACCACAGTTGTGGGTCCAGCCTTGGCTGGTTTGCTTCAGAACTTCCTCTTCTTTCTGCACAGACTTAAAAAGTAGATATAGACTCTAAGTGAATAGTTGAGTGTTCCCAAAGAGAAAGAATCTTTGATCAATTTGCAGTCAGAAAAGAAGATACGGTAGCTCTGTCTCATCATAGCTGGAAGGTGGACACAGTCTTGGTCCCCGTTTTCCATTGAAAGTGGCTAGTAGGGGTGGGTGTCAAAGACTACAGAAGTTCTTCCTAGAACCCCTAAATCAACAAAGTGGTCATGAATCCACCTTCCTCTGGGGACATGTTAAAGATGAGGAAACATGCCATTCATCTTCTAGACTAAGGCAATGTGAGAGTGTTAAAAGGGCCATGTTTATAGAACCAGGATGCCCAGGAAAAGTCAGAGCCGATTGTAACAAAGCAGAATTATATTATTGTAATCTGATGCTCCCCAGCATTTCTAGAATCCTGTGTTCCCTCCCAATAGATCCCACAATTCCACCACTGATGTGGACCTTCTTACCTCCAATATGTTCTTATGGGATCATGCTTCCCTCATGCAGAGCTTAGTTCCTGGAATAATATGTAGACATGTTGTGCATCATTATTGAACTAGATGCTGTTCTTTGACACACAAAGACATTTCCTACTATCACTACTGTACTCTGGAATGTGTTTTGAGTTTTACAGAGAATGAAAATCACAGCATTTCTCGTATAAAAGAACTAAACTAGAGCCACTGTCTCAGTCTGAGGATGATCTTATAGATGTCAGGGATTTCTCATTCTGCCTCCTCCTCTCCCATCTTCTGCTTCCTCATTATCCTGATCCTCTTCTTCATAGTCTTTATCTTCCTCCTTGCTTGTATTCATGTCTTACATAATTAAAAACTGAGGTAGTCAATGACCTGATGTATAAGATACTTAGTTATATATACAATATAAAAATATTTATACTTTAGACTGTACACTTAAGAAGTTCATCCTGGTCTGATAGGTACTGGTTTTAGCTCTTATCAAGTAAGATGCTTGTTGAAAGATACAGAGACCATTATATAGATCTACAACTGGTCAACATACAGAGAATAAATAACTATGAGGAGCATGTAACCCCAAATGGTACCTCTGCAATATTATCCTTATACATAAGCTTCTGTGAACATTGCTGGGGGCTGATGGAAATATTGTAAAAGCAAGAAGACCAGAGATTCTGCTGTAAGATAACGGTTTCTAGTCATGACAGGGATGTTTCATGCATGAAATATCAACCATATTGTTGCCTGAACAAGACATATAAAGTAACCAAATCAATAGACATGCCAAGACAGAGGAAATTTCAAAAGTCCCCATCCCCAGATGAAGAGCTACAGGCAGTGTGAAGAGTTAGGGAGAGGAGAGAGAGGGGTGGAAATGATATAAATACACTACTCATGTATGCTACTCTCAAAAAACAAAGCAAAAGAAAATTAAATTAAAGGTGAGTAATTTTTCATATTCATTTCAATAGCTAGATCTTCTGCCCTACCCCACATTCCTTTCCCCACGGTGCATATGTATCATTCAGGTTATGAGTTTTATAATACTAAGCCCCTACCCAGTCATGTTCCTCCTTGAAATGACTTATATATTCTTCCCTGGATCTATATGAAAATATCTCATAGTTTGATACCTGGCCTGTGCATGGGGGCTATGAGCATATAACAATAAGCCATTGACGTTAGCTTTCTGAACAATGTCTTTTCTGAAGTTTTATCATCATTATATTGGTCAGAGGGCTTAGATGTAGAAAATAGAATCCACCCAAGCTTGTTTAAATGTAAATCTTGTTCATCAAGGAACTCTGTTGCTCGTGGAACTAAGAAGAGAATGGAGTAGACTCCAGGTTGAGCTGCCAAGAATACTGTGCTTGAGGACTGGCCTCCAAGGAAGGGCTATATTTTCTTGAATCTCACAGTTGCTGCTATAGCAACTAACTGCAAAGAATCCTTCCTCCCCCATAAGAAGACGAAGTAGGAAGGGGATGTCAAGATGGCTAAGGTTATAACTGCAAATAAGTAGCTACAAATGTATTCTCTTACTCTTAGGATTATAGAAACCCTGCCTACGTTATCTCTCTGTTGACCTGTATCAGCCATGTTTCAGTATGTATGCCTCCATCCTGGGTCTAGGCTATCCCTCTGCTCTGTCTGGTCTTCCTGATGGAGACATCTCCCCTTTCATGGCCATTGCCATTTTCCCACAACTCTCAGCACATTTAAAGAGAGAGCTGGATTGCCATTAAAGGCTTCCTGGGAATGATCATCACCTTACCTTCTTCGTAACATTGTCACTTGCCTACCACACTACCCTATGATTATGATCATTCTTTATCCTGGATTCTTTTCTGTTTCTATTCTTCACCTATGAAGCTGTCACTTTTGTGCTGCTTCTGCTGATAAATGCTAAGTAGCTATCTAGGACATTTTCAGCTCCCTTTATCATCAGATGACCTCACCAAATCACATTTGCCAACCCAGACAAGGCATGTTAACTTCTGACTCCTTGAAATATCAATACAATTTTAATTTATGACCTCTTCAAAACTTTTATGGCATCTGATCTCAGGTTACTTGTTCCTTGGATAAGCAACTGTCATGGACTGGCTCATTTTTCTTTCTTGTTTCCCTAAATTTGTATTAAACCCGTACCTACAGCATGTAAGTATGAAGCTGTATTTTGAGATGTGGCTCACAGAAGATATTAAGTTAAATTGGGAACATTGGGGACACTGTAACCAAACATACCAGATATCATATTGAGAAATAAGTATCTATGCAGGAAACATTGGAAATATGCTCACATTGGAAGGACCATATAAGGGCACTTAGAGGAGATCACGATCTACACGATTGCAAGGAACCAAATCTCTGCCTTGAAGTCAGCCTATGTGTGGTATTTTCTGAAACATAACTGAAAGACAATAAAGCTATGGGAGTTTTAAGCCTGGAGAATTGATAGCACTTCTTAAGTGCCAATCATCTTTGACTTTCTCTTGAGCACAGTTTTCTGTTTGCCACTTGATTGCACTCATTTACTTTTCTGTGCATGAGTACTCTGCATAGCCAGCATGATCCACTCAATGTGTGCTAAATGGATTCCCTCTGAGATGAGCCCTGGGTCCAGATGAATTCCTCATAGACCTACTCCTGACCTCAGCAGTTCATTATGGTTTAGAAAAGGAACTTCTTTAAATTTCCACAAATCATATTAAACACACATCAAGGCTTCACTAATGTAGACTGCATCTTCCCAAGAAGGCTTACAAAGCTAAACTGCTTGTAATTGTGAGTATTTGTTCATTCTAGCACAGATCCCCTCTCGTATACCTGTTTATTCTTCTTTCCAATGTACACATTACTCTCTAAAATACGAAGCATCTTGATGTGCATGTTAGATCAATGTTTTGTTGCCCATTGACCTTTCTTGACTATAACGATATGATGACTGGCTCATTTTTCTTTCTCTTGTATGCTATGAGCATTGAATAATTTCTGAGATGTGCCAGATAAATAATGGCTGATTAGCTGAATGATACCTGCAGGTCTCTGGCTCTTGTCATTCTCTCTGAGCTAAATGACGTCTTCTACTCATTCTGTTTTATTTTGTGACTTTCAGTTTTAGAAACTGATGGTCAATGAGATGACCAAAACCACAATAAAAATTTATGGCAAATTTCTCTTTTCTGTTAAGAACAATTAAAGAATGTCAGCAGTTATCAAAGGCTACTAGAAGGAATTTAAATTAAATACTGGATGGTTAATCAGAATGATTAACTGTAGTTTCCTGTAGATTGCTTGCATATGATAAAAAAGTTATATACTCATTTGTTTACAAATAGAGTATTTTCTAACCTGAAATTTGACCAGCTGTAGTGATCAGTTTAGAAAATTTAGTTAAGAAAATACCAGGTTCACAATAAAAAAATCTCACCATGAATTTCGACTCCTTTTACTTCTCTTGTCTCCAGAACAGAATTCATTTTACTTACTTTGACTCAAAATTTCTTTAAACAATTTAGAACATGAGCAAAATAAAGGTCTTAAAATGTTAACAAGAAGGCTGACAAGCTGTTACAGGAAACCAGGCGATTGTATACTTAACTGTTGGCTGTCTCTGCTACCCTGCAACAGCTATTCCAAACAGCTAATTCACCTCTCATAAACTGGCCAAAATCATTCTATTGAGTGGGACTTGGGTCCTTCCAGCACAAAGCAGATGCACTAATAGCCCATCAAGTAATTGAATAAGATAAGAGAGACTACATAAATAAAACTTGTAGTATTCCATCTTGAATGTAGTGAATAGTTAAACATGCTGCTGAAACCTGCTTCGGATTTTGAGACTAAAATTCCTGTCATTAAATTTAACTTTCATTTTTTTCTCTCTATCTCTCAGGACTCTGAAGTACATGCTTAATTCTACCCATGATCTCTCCTCAATATGCTACAGAGTCTTAAAATTTATGATCCTAAGTTCTAGAGTTATCTTGGCCATTCTTTCATATATATCTTTTTGTCAAAACAAACTCTTTGCCCAGAGAATTGTGTTCATAGCGGGAAAAAAAAAAGATCTTTTGACATCCATTCAAACCCAACTACATAAGATGGCATGGTCCTTTGGTAGTATCTGTCACTGGCCTAGTACAGGTGGTAAGAGGACATGTGTGGAACACAAGCCATCCTAGAGAAAAATCAGTCCGATGGAAAAAAAATAAAAATAAGAGAAAGTGAGACAGTGAGAGTGAGAGTGAGAGTGAGTGTGAGAGTGAGAGAGATCCAGGAGAAATGGAAAATCAGCTGTTAAAAGGTAAGAAAATGCATTGTGTTGGATGAGAGATCTATAATTGTTCTGATCATAAGCAAAGCTCCTGGCTGGGAAGGGATTGATTAGACATTGGGAGGAGTGGAGAGGAGGTAGATTTATGGACCCTGTGAATATCAGATGAAGAGAGCGGTATTAGCTGAAAATAGAAAGGTCCATTTTTAAATCACTCTGGGAACGGAATAGTAAAATACAGAGAAGCCCATCTTTTACTCAAGACAGTCTATAAATGCTAAGATGGAGTGGAATGGCTATTGACAAAATTAATGAGTTGTCACTCCTCCAGTCCCTTAGCTCTTCTCCTCAGACAAGGAACCTTATGTGTCCTGGGGAATGGGAGCCTCAGGAACAAGAAGAGAGTCTTTGACCTTGTCAAAATGCATTTCTGCCCGAACGAAGCCAAAGCTATTTATCTTGTGAGATAATCCCTATTCAGAGTGTGAACATTTCTTTCCTTGTGAATTTTGGTGACTGCATCCTTTCAAAGACGACTCCCTGAAGATGTCATTCTCTTAACTGAGAAAGAGTTGTTTTCACACATAGAACAGTAAGTTTGAGGATGTTCCAGAAAAGTCTAAATAAAGCCTCTTGATGGTCTCAGAGTCCTCTGTCAATTAACATGATGACTGGCCTGTGAAACCCACAGGCCTATACATGCAACCTTGTGTATTTCTGTCTAAGAGTAGATTTGCTGTAGTTTGCCCATGTAAAACTCAGGTCACCTGGAGTCTAGAATATAGTGATAGTAATTCTTCTTTCTTGCTTTCCACTGTGGCTTAATCTTCAATATTTAGCAGCCTACCCTTGACATTTTCATGTGTAAGTCCACATAATTTCTTATGTAATTTTATTTGTTAAAAGAAGAAAGAAAAACAATTTCTATGATACAGGAAGGGGTATCCTTGTTGCACAAAGTAAAGACTGAGTTTCATTATGTTTAATATTCATCCCCCCAAATGAACATAAAGTCCATATTCTGTATTGGGGGCAGTTTAGTCTGTTGTGCATCAGAAGTGCTCTCAGAACTGAGCTGGGTTTTGATGATTCTTTTGGATTAAAAGAAATTATACATCCAGGATGAAATATCTTGTGTGTTGTTCCCAAGACTAACACAGACTTTACTTTGGTTCACAGAGGTATAAAGTCTGATACAAAATTAACTCTTTTGTTAATAACCCTATATCCATACAATACTGAAGATAATCTCATATAACACTTGGGATGCTCTTACATTTTGACTACCATCCATCATATAAGATCAAGTGTGAAATTTTTTCATTGCTGTCATGTTGAAGGTCAGGTCACATCTTTTCTGATTTCAGATCATTTGGTGTTTTAAAGTGGGGAGACTCAAACTATTCCTGATTCTATTTCTTACTTCTAACTATGTGGTTTGAAAGCATTCTCTATTTACGATTTTCTATACCAGATTTGAGGGTGACTTTGTACCTTACTTAAAAAAAAAAAAAAGTCTTGTTGATGCCTGAAATGATATAAAAATCTGCCCTCCAGAGCCTTACTCACATTTTTAGAACAATGCAGGTGGTCAACTGTCTATTGCAGCTGCAGTGACTGACTCAAGGAAGCTCTCTCCTCAGCCAGGATACTTCAAGATTCCCTAGAAATATATCATTCCATCCTGTTTATGGTTGATAACTTACATATACATTGGTGTGATTCTCAAACAATCACTAGAACATGTTTATGTAAGTAGCAGAAATATGTTCCTTCGAAATTCTTCAACTAGTATCTGAACCCTGCACCTACCTTAATCTTTCTGGAAACAGGGTTGTTGCAGATAGAAGTCAATGCAGTGGGTTTATGGTGGTATAGAATGAACTTCACCTATCCAGCTGCCTCCATGCTCCATGATACCATCAAACTTGATGACCTGAGCTAATCCCCAGGACATATGTAGTGAAAAGAGAGAATCACCTCATTTAAATTCACCTCTTATATCCACAAACACTGTGACATATAGGTCCCACCCTGATTACCCACACATATGTGCAAATAAAGCTTACATGCTGTGCAGCAAAATAAACCCTTCATACCTTAAGTTGTTTTCCTTGAGTGTTTTGTAATGACACAAGAAACTGACACACTTCTTAAAACTCATTTGGCATTGTGTCTCCTTTGAAATTTTTTATTAAATATATATTTATGAGCATTAAATAAGATCACACATGGAAAGATGTTTAAAGTGTATAGCACAGACAAATGTTAGCTATGGATATTTTTATAGCTAGCCAATAAATCTACATTGAGGGGTTGAATAAAATGAAATTAAATGTGCCTTCTGGGGAAACAATTTTGACACCACCATAGAAAAATCTAAAACATGCTCATCCTGGGAGCTTGTCACTTTGGTTATTTAATGCAAATCCCCAGAAGCACTGTTTTTAAAAAGGTTAAAACCTTGTCTATTTTGTTTAGATCATATGCTGTAAATCTTTGCACTCCAAATGCAATCCTCTAGTCAGCTGTGTGCAGGGTATTGGTATCACTTGGATATTTGATGGAAATTCAGAATGTCAGGTACCCCAGACTCAATGACTCAGAATCTGTTTCTGGTGATAACCTCAGGCTAGTGAAGTTCATATTAAATTTGAGATGAACTGTCATAAAAAGACTCTCTTGCATAAGTTTGCATTCCTATCTCATAACAGTAAGTAGTAATTTGTAAATGTTCTTTGCAACTAATAGCATGTGATATTAGAATTTTCCCAAGTTTTAGAGTTCAGTAGAATTGAGTATTAACCTGCCTTCATTCTGGGGAGACCATGCAGATCCTGGTAAAACATTTTTCTTTCCTTCTTCCTTTTTCAACCACTCAGACACTGACTCCTGTCCATCCCCATTTCTAAGTGCCATTTCCCAATATCTAGACACACATTTTACTTGAAACTTCCATGGCCACACCTAGAAGGAATCAGAAGAATTCTCTACCAGGCAATACATATGAGCCACACCCTAAAATCTAAGAGGACAACAGAAAACAAGCAACAACACAGTCACCCAACAAAAACAATAACAAATACTAGCAACAAGAATTGCAGTCTTCCAAAACCCTGATGCTTAGAAGTTAATGTGAAGACACAATTTAAAACAGCCAGGGCAAAATGTCACTTCTGAAACACATCAACCCTATCATAGAATGCCCTGAATGTTCCAACATAGCTGACACACAAGAAAAAGACCATAAAATAGTCTTTATTAGTATGACAGAGTTCATTAAGAAATAAATCAATCCCTTAAAGAATTCTCTGAAAACATAAAGAAACAGTAGAAGGAAATTAATAAAATACTAAAAGACCTGAAAATGGAAATAAAATCAGTAAAGAAAACCCAAACAGTTTCTATGGAAGATGGAAAATATATGAACTTGAACAGGAACCTTAGAGGTAAGCTTCACCAATAGAATGTAAGAGAAGAATGAAAGATTCTTAGACCTTGAGGGCATAAGAAAAATGAGTGGGAACTAGGGAAAAAACCACCACCACCACCAACAAAAACCATAAACCAAAAACAGTTAAATCAAAACAGTCCTGATCCAAAACATTCAGGAAATCTGGAACATTATGAAAAGACCAAATCTAAAAATAACAGAAATAGAGCAAGAAAAGGAAATGTAGGTCAAAGATACAGTAAATATTTGCAAGGAAATAAGAGAAGAAAAATTTTGTAACCCAAAGCAGATGCCTGTGAAGGAACAAGATGCATATAGAATACATGTGCAGAACATGGAAAGACTATTCAAAACTACAAGGGAAAAAGACAAAGTAACATATAAAGGCAGACTTATTAAAATTACACCTGAATTCTAGATGGAGAATCTGTCTCGGCCAGTGGGGTGTTTAACTTAGACTTAAGGAGGGGACGGGCAAATGAAGAGACAAGAGACACAAGGACAAGAGCAAGACAGGATGTCTGATCAAGCTCCAAAGAATTTTACTTCTCACCAGATATATACAATAAAAAAGAAGGAAGCTTAAACAAAATAACCAAGGCTTACACAAAGCAACAGGGGTAGGGAAATTTCAAGGAGTTACAGACTTCTAGCCAACAAGATACGTTTCCAAGGCAACTATCTGTTTTCTGCTATCCACCTAACCACAAAGGAGTCACCTATTCTCTGGGAAAGAATTCCTCTTTTAGGAGACAGAAGCCTAAACAAAAGCTAAGGTCCATATCTACTTTAGGCCTAAAGCTACTACAAAATGGCATTAGGTAAGCCAAGGAAAATTCATATTTCTGTCAGCTCCCAGCATACTCTAAAAACCAGAATGACCTGGATAGATGTGCTGATGAGTCTAAGACATCATAGATGCCATCCCAGACTACTATAAAAACAAACAAACAAGACAAAATAAAATACTTTCAATCACAAAAGAAGGAGAAAATTTGACATTTCATGTAAAAAGTAAAATTTAAACATCTTTCTATGAATCTATCACTACAGAAATAATTAGAAGAAAATCTTCAACCTAAAAAGTTAAATACATCCAAGAAAACCCGATGAATAAATGATCCCAGACCAACAGATTTAAAAGAAGAAAACACACACACACATGTACACACACTGTACATGCACAGACATGTACACACACACACACACACACACACACACACACCAAAATCCCAAATAACAGAAATTAACAAACACTGCTCATTGATATTGACTAAATTGATATTGTGTGTTTTCACAATGAAAACACAGAAACCAGTGGAATAGGTATGGTAAAATAATCTATCCTTCTGCTGCATTCAAGAAACAGGCCTTAACATCAAGGATATTTATCACCTCAGGATAAATACGTTTCAGTGTACCACAGAGACATTTGCTCAGCATTGTTCATTATTGCTCTATTCCTAATTGGAAACAGCCTAGGTTTCCTTCAACAGATGAATGAGGAAGAAATGTACATTTACACAATAGTCTATTATTCAGCAATTTAAAAAATTACATCTTGAAAAGCATAGCTAAATGGAAGGAAATAGGAAAAAAATTCGTCCAAAGTGAGGTAACTCAGATCCAGAAATAAATTATGACATGTATTGACTTATATGTGGATAGTAGCTGTTGAGTCAATGATAACCAAGATATAATCTATAGAGCAACTTAGAAGGGAGCAGATAAATCAACATAGGAAAGGGAAAATGAGTGGACAGTTATAGATGGGTGTAGGGCAAAGATTGGACCAAAACAATTAAATCGAAAGTTGAAGGGAAAAAAGGAAACAAGAAAGAAATATGCAGAGAGAAAACAAAAAGTAAGACCCATATGATGGTTAGTATGGAAACCTAATAGTGTAGAAGCTTTGATGTGTGTGTGTGTGTGTGTGTGTGTGTGTGTGTGTGTGTGTGTAAAATATAGTCTTTTCCCTCGTTATCTTACAGGTCCTTTGAATAGATATTATATAAGGCTTGCAGTTTAGTGGTTTTATGGAATTCCAGAGTATGCAAAGGAATGGGTATCTGTGTCTTGTGACTTTTCTTGGGTCCTTTGTTTTTTTCCTCCTATTCCATGTGTTAGTTTTTGTTTAATCTTATATTTATTGTATTATTTCTTAGAAACTTGTAACTTTTTCTAATGTGAGACAGAAAGGGGAAATATCTGTTGGGGGGCAACAGAAAATAGGTGTAAAAAAATGGGAAACCATAATCAGGATATATACTATGTGACAGAACTCTATTTACAATAAAAGGGGACATTTTGCATGATTCTGGAAAAGGTCCAGTGATGATAAGCGTTAACCAACAGGTCTATAACAAGTATTTAAAGAGGTATATGGAATCTGTATGTGTGACAAGGACACATTCTGCTGATTGATTTCTGATTAATCACTGTGGAGAATGAAATCTGATATTTTCCCTTGGACATTAGTGATTTCAAGAACCAAAAACTATAAACAAGTATATGAAAATATCATGATACCTATCAATTTTACAATTGTTAATAGTATGATATTACCCTCAAAAAGAGCCTGGAAGTTTTATGCTTTTTGCCAATTTCTTCTTTGGATATGCTACTTTAGGATTGGAAGAATTACACAGAGGTGACACTCCCTGTAGTTGCTAGTATCCTTGAGGGAAAGCCTCTGCATTTCTCTGTAGTACCACCCTATCTTTGAAGAAATGTAAGCAACTTTAACTATGGCATACATCATCCTGACCTCTTCACTGTCTCTCATGCCATGGTGCTCAGGAGAAAGCAGAGCTCACATGCAGTTCTCTGTGGGAAGCGTCCTGTAGACAGAGGACCAGTTCAAGCGTCATTGAACAGAAGCTTTTCATCCCTGCAGAGACTGTTTCTACTTGATTTTGTTATTTTGATCTTTTGAGCATCTTTTCAATGCCAACAAAAGTCAATACATTCTTGTGGGAGAAGCCATCAGAGCAATGGTAATGAGTTGTTCAAGGAGCTGTGTCATGGGCATAAACTCTGGGGAAATATAGGCACTTTGTTCCTGAAACTCACACTGTGTGACCTGCTTGCTGTGTGAAATGTTAATATTTTGCTTTGTGCTTCATTCCTGGTACCATCGCCAACAAGAAGAACTCTTAGAAGGGGCAGGGTGGTTGCTGTACATTTTGTGAAAACTGCGTGCAGCCATGCCAGATGTCAATGTGTGAATCAGAGCCCTGCTCTAGGATGCGTGACTGTTCAGAGGCTCAGATGTATATGTTTGGAAGGAACAAAGTTGGATTTGACTTCCATGGTGAGAAGTCATGATCATATGCTCTACAGACAACTGTAGCTATCTTTGACTACTTCAGGCTTGCCATACCCCTGCCTCCTCAGTACTGGGGGCTTCTCTCACCATTGTAATGCTAACTCCCTTCAGTTTTCTCAGTGAACCCACTCCCAGTGCTATAGTCTATGCGGTTGTTAAGACTAGGCAACCGCAAATTGCATGTTTTTCTTTTATCAGCATTTAATTAAAATAAAGATAACCCCCCAAAATCACCAAAGACAACATAAAGAACTATGCTTAATGTTGGAAATATGTCTCAGTATATAAAGCACTTGCCATGGATGAATGAAGCTTGGAGTACAGATGTGCAGAACCCAGTTGAATGCAAGGCAGGCATGCCAAGACAATTCCGAAGAAAAGACAGAGGATCTCTGTGGCAAGCTAGCTAGCTAGTTTAGTCAGAATTAATGACCCCAAATTCAGCAAGGGACACTGACTTAGTAAATAAGGTGGAGAGGAAACATAAGGTGATAACTAATGTCAATTTCTAGTTGCTGTACACACGTGGGTACAGATAGTCACATCTGTATATATATGTATGACCATATACATATGAGTGTACATACATGTACACTTATTCTACAAAAATCTAAAATATGAAATATAAGGGTATATAAATAAAATAAATTAAACATGTATTTATCATCTACATATTACACAATTGTATTTGCATTCGTATGTATTTTAATATTGATATGAGTATGCATTCTAAAGCACTTACATTTTGCAAGTGATGTATTCATGTGGATAAGTGTGAGGCAGGCCTGATGACTCATCTTTATAATTCCATCACTTGGGAAGCTTCAACCCATAATTGCAAAGACTTTGATGTCAGCCTGACATAGTGAGTGTCAGGCAAGTGTGGATTATAATGTAAGATCCTGTCTTTAAAAATATGTACATAATTGGCCACATATTTTTATATCAAATTAATGTAAGATACTGATATGCTGTCTGTGCTATCTGAAGATTTTTGTATATTATGGAATAAATTGTGAAGCCACTGACATGGTACAAAACCTAATCATTGTTTTCTTTTCCTTTCCACCTCTACCTCTGCTAAAAAGCACTCAATGGGGAATGTGTTGTTCTTACAACTTTAGGAAGTGGCCAGATGTGGACAATTAAGTCCCCCAGACCTGCTGTGCCCTCCAAAAGGAGATTACCCCTGGGTAGGCTCAGAGAAAGAAGGAGGAAAGTTGCATTTTTTGAACGATTAGATGTACAATTTATAAACAAAAGAAGCATATTTTAAAATAGTAATTCATGCTTCTATTATGTTTTGTTCAATCTACAAACTAACTAATGTACTAAAATCTTCAAGAGTATTAGATTATGCATCATAGTTATATTGGTTCATAAGTGTGATGAATTCAAAGAGAAATTCCCTTCATAGGCTCAGATATAGAAGCACTCAGTCTTCAATTGATGATGCTTTTGGGGGAGGTGGTACAGATTTGCATCATTTTGGAATTGGGTCCCACCCTATTTTCAGTTTACTCTCTACTTAGTGTTCCTGATTGAGATAAGATTTACCAGCTCTCTGCTCCACCATATGCTTCTTTGCCATGCGGGCACTTATTCTTCTTGAAGCGTAAGCCAAAATATACTCTCTGAGTTATGGTATTTTATTATAGCAATATAGAAGGAACTAATACAATGAGCAAATAGATAGAAGGATAGCTGGGTAGATCTGTAATAGAGCAAGGATGATTACCTGCAAAATGGTACACATTTGCTCTAGGAGTCAAGGAGGCCAATGCATATGGTAAAACTCATTCAGGTTTGCTCTGTGCCCATAGCAGAATGTTGGACAAAGTGAGTTATTCTGTGCAATTATCTCTGCATCCTGGAAGATATTCTCTATTGTCTATTTCATTCCTGAAGATATTGAAGAGTCAGAGAATGCTGTGTGTGGTAGAGTGGTTAGGTTGCTGTTGCAGAATTTGGAAGTGGAGGTTGAGACTCTGACTCTAGTTTCCAAGATGAGGCCCAAAGTGTCTGAATTCCCAAAGTGCACAAACTAAAGCTTCAGAATTATCTAATCCATGTTTCACTTTTGAGACTAGATTATGATCTTCAGCCAGTATGGATGGAGCTTCTCTGAGCTCCACCTTCCTTGTGGGTCAAAATCCCAGAGAGTATCTATGAAAATAAAATAATTTGTGTGGATATTTAAAACTCACAGCACTATGAAACTCAAGTGGGCATCAGATTATTTATTCTCAAGCCTATATCACCTCAAGCAAGTCTGGAATGAAGGAAGATAATGCAGAATTAGACTAAAATCTAATGTCATATAATTTTGTAACTTTTTAGTATATTTAAGGCAAAAATTAAAACCTGCTTCTATGGGATTTTTGTTTGGAATTTTTTGTTTTGTTTTGTTTTTCTAATTCTGGCTCTTGATTCTAGAACCTCAAACAAGCTAAGCAATTCATCTACAATTTAGCTGTATTCCCAGCCCATTTTAATTTTGTTTGATTGTTTTTGGTTTTTACTTTCCATTTTGAGACAGGGTGCCCATAGTTGTACAGATTGACCTTCTACTTACAATCATCCTGCCCCAAAGGTCAGGCTTAGAGCATGTGCTAGCAAATCTAGCTAAGATCTTGTCTTAGGGTTTTACTGCTGTGAAGAGACACCATGAACAGGGCAACTCCTATAAGGACAGCATTTAACTGGGAATGGCTTACAGATTCATTCCATTATCATCAAGGTAGCATCACGTCAGTGTCCAGGCATGGTGCAGGAAGAGCTCAGAGTTCTACAACTTCATCTGAAGGCCTCTAGGAAAAGACTGGCTTTTGTGGAGCTAATAGGAGGTTCTTAAAGCCCATGCCCACAATGACACACCTATTCCACCAAGGCCACACCTCCTAATAGTGCCACTCCTGAGCCACACATATTCAAACCATCAGATTCCACTCCCTGGTCCCCATAGGTTTCTTCAAACACATGAATCTATGGGGGCTATACCTAGCCGAAGCATAGTGCAAAAAACATTTTATCCACCTTCAGAAGTCCCCGTAGTCTACAACACTCTCAACAATATCAAAAGTACAACATTCAACATCTCTTCAGAGACGCATGCAGTCTCATAACTGCAATCCCATAAAAAGTCAAAAATGCTGGACCAAAGCAAGACAGAAAATCAGCTAGGCAAACTCCAAACTCCACGCCTCCATGCCCGATGTGAAAGCATATTCACACCACCACACTTCTCTGTTTTCTTTGTGGGATGTTGTTGAGATATGAGTGTGAATGTGTAGGCGTGTGTCCAAGGAGTTCAGGTCAGGATATCTGGGATCTTCCTTTGTTGCTCTCTGCTTTATGGCCTCCTGCAAGTGTCTCTCACTGAATCAGAAGTTTGCCATTTCATTCAGATGGTTGACCAGCAAGGTCTCTCCCCCATTGTTTCTTTCATATGTCTAAAAAATTAAAACCCTTCTCTTTATTATTTCTTAGTTAGGGAAATACAAATGTTATGTAATGGTGTGGCATGCAGAATAGTTGATTTAAAACTAATGCCAGTAATTTCTGGTGCATTTCAGCAGTAACCACTAAAGATCATATTATAATGCACTAGTAATTGTTAATGCTATGACATCATTTTTCTTTTCTTTATTTTATTTGGAAGAATAAAAAATTTCAAAGAGGTCAGTTGACCCCAGTATTCAATCCATAACATCTGTCATGTAATTTACTTTTTATTTCATTCATGCTATGCCATTTATTTGCTTTAAATAGAAAGCTTGCATATAGAAACTCATTGACATTGGCTATTATCAGAAACTATAAAAAAAGAATCAGGACATTTGAGCACAAAGTGTCACATTCTTCATGTCCTCTGCCTAAGCCCATGATGTGAGTGGTATGGTTTAAAGCAGTTATTAAAATTTTATTTTGGGGTTCTTTTCAAATGCCAGCTTCTATATTGCTCTTTTGTAGTGCTCCAATGAATGGCCTGCTCTGCTGTGGTCCAACAGAATGCTTCATGTATCTCAGTTAGAACACTTCCAAACATGCATTATATACATAGAGAAAGGCAGAGTCAGGCACAGGCATAGCTAATGGACACATACTAACATCATGTGGGAAAAACTTTACAGTCCCCACTCCTAGATGAAGAAGTGGCTGCTAAAAGAGAAATAACCAGTTTTATTCAGAGACAAGCCCAGATAGGCTATCCCCAAATGGTCAGCCTTAAACATTAGTTTACATGAGCACCACACCAACTCTTGATGGACCCTAAATGCTCCTTAGAATGCTGTTAGGAGACATCTAGTAAGAATCTACATTGAGATTGCTTTGAAAGTCAAATGAGATTGTATCTAGAATTATGACTTCATCATAATTATGGTTTTAAATTACAATAACCCAGATTTTTAAGATTCCATCAAGTGAAATAGGGTTTTCAGTGGAAAGCTAGGATGAGAAGGACTTTTCTATTCTTAAGAAAGTATTTAATGCACAGAATTTTAAAAACTAACCTTTCTTCTTCTCACAAAATAAGAAAACGGGAAAGTCAGGGAGCAAAAATCGGTCTGGACTTCTGAGAACTTAGCTGTTCCTTTCCCAAACCTTACAATGAGAACCTGAGAAAATGTGAGTTTGGGGAAGCCAAATGCCCAGAAGACTTGACTTGTGCTTCACCAGACATATGCATCCATGTACGCAGTAGTCTAGAGCCATCCCTGGGTCCTGCTAACTTCTAGGAAGTGCTGGCAAATGAGCCATGGAGGCTGCATCAGTGGACATAGCTGGCATCTCTGATTCAATATGGACTAGGTAGGACACTTACGAGACAGAAATTTGTAAGAAGGTTCTTGTCTTAGTCTTTTCTTGTGTCTGTGATGAAATATTCTAACAAAATCGACTTAAATAAGAAGTGGTTTATTTTAGCTCACAGTTTCAAGATACTATCCATGTCGGCTGGGGAATTATGGCAGCAGGGGATTGAGCTAGCTGTTCATACTGTATGCATAGTTATAGAACATATAGAGATGAAAGGATGCTGCTTCTCAGTAGTTCCCCTCCACTTACATAGTCTAGGATCCCAGCCAGAAATGGGTAGATTCATCTTATGTTATTCAAGGCAATCAAGATAAACTCCCTACTGCTTCTGTATTCTGTCAGTTAGGAGCTAACACTAACCATTGCAGTGTAGTAAGAGAAAAGGTCAAGGCTGGGTGGGGTTTATAGAAATGAGACCTTCTGGGCTTAGGGTCAACATGTTCACAGAATACTCCCTAAGAGGTGGTCATAGACAATGAACCAAAGTGGAGAGAAGAGATCTACAGAATGAATGGGTGCAAAGAGTGCTAAGTATCCATAAGAGAGTATGTACGTGGTGTGAGACCACAAATGTTATCTGAACTTCAGTGACTACAGAACCAGATTACCTCCCTATTACCTTGCTACAACTAAGACATAAAGACTTGAAACAATAGGAATTATAAAACAAGTTTAGTATACAATGGCACCATTGTTACTTGGATAATAATAATAATAATAATAATAATAATAATAATAAACTTCTAGATTATTTTAAGTTTGAAATCCTTGTTGAAAACATTTTGAGGGCTTTCAGGAAAAATCAACAGTGGCAGGCAAAATAAGGGTGCGTCATTTGCTTAGGGCTGAAGAACATTCACCTGTAATTCCTTCTGAAGTAACAGGAATATGCTGCAATATGTCTATATATGTTATTTTATTTTGCTGTAATAAAGCACCATGACCCAGGCAACTTTTAGAAGACAGATTATTCTCACTTAAGTTTCCAGAGGACTCTAGTCCATGGACATAGACAGCATAGTAGTAGGTGGCAGGCATGGTAGCAGAACAGGAAACTGGGAGTTCACACCATGAAGCAGAAAGAGCTAACTGGAATTAGTGAGAGGTTTTTAGCTCTAAAAGCCCAGCCTAAGTGATGGTACATCCTTATGCAAGGCTGCACTTCAAATTAGGGACCAAATATTCAGATAGGGGAGGCTGAGGGGGGCACTGTCATCCAAGCCAACAATATTTTTATATTACATGCTTGACAATATTCACAAAACACATCTCAAATCCTGATGTTCCAGTACCTTAGGGGGAAAAAAAACTTACTGAAATAAGTTATGAAGCTTCTTTGAATATTAGCTGTGGTTTTCTTTTTAAATCTTATTTCATCCTTAAATAAATTTCTGATTTCTTTTTATGTATCCCTAGTTTCATTATTTGAGAATTGTAAAATCTTCTCTAAGTTAAGTAGAGAGTTACCTCATATAAGACTCTTTGGTGTTATTTTCTTAAAATTCAAACTAATCAGCCTAACTTGGACTGGCTAGTTATCCAATGAACATATATTTATGTTTTAACATGCTTCTGTTTCAACTTAGAGGGAAAGGGTTACCCAAGAGCCACAGATACGTGTCTTACACAGAAAACCTGGGGTTGACATTCCAGCATTTTCCATTCCTTCCTGTAACTGTGGCTTGCTACTAAATAATAGATTCTGTTCTTATTTCTTGTTTTTTCATTTGTTTTCTTACACCTATAAGTTACATTTAACTTTATCATAGAACTCTCTTAAGGAAACTATGAACATACGTTGAATGCATAATACAATACAAATGTGCTTGCATTTCTACCTGTCTTTCATACTTAGAGTTGAGCATACCCTGCTAAAATGAAGGTCCAGCTAGGAAGACATCTAATGAAATGTGCAAGGACTCTGTTTCTTTGTGACTGCTCCCCCATAGGTCTAATTCTTTGGCTTATGTTAAAGAAGCTTGCTTTGCCATTGAACATGTTTTCATTTTGTAGCTACTAGGTCTAAGGCATGGAACAAGATGGGTGAGCAGAGAGATGAGAAGGTCTGTCCTGAATGAATATTGATAGTGGAAGAAAGATTGAAATGCACACAAGTAGTGTCATACATTTGGTAAGCGCACACTAAGAGTATCTGTAGGTAAGTCATGGAGGAAGAGCACAGTTCAAGTGTGTTTCAGGAGCTTCTAGAAGATGCTGTTGGGTTACATGTAAAGGATGGTTTGTGTGATTAGCACAGAGATATTCATCCTTAAGTAAAACAAATATTCCAAGGGGAGTTATAGAGCACACTGGGGTATCAGTTAGTAATCCTGAAACAGAGCTCTTTGTAGACTATCCACAGCCCTTTGCTTCAGAAATGTTTATCAAGGATCTTTTATTTTATTGGACGTTTTCTTTATTTACATTTCAAACGTCATACCCTTTCCAGGTCTCCACTCTTGAAAGTCCCATCCCATATCCCTTCTCCTTGCCTCTATGAGGATGCTCCCGCAGCCACCTACCCACCTACCTGCTCCCAACTTCCTGCCCTGTCATTCCCTTACACTGGGACATCGAACCCCGACAGGACCAAGGGCTACTCATTGCAATGATTTCCAACAAGGTCAGCCTCTGTCACATATACAGTCAGAGCCATGGGTCTCTCCGTGTGTACTCATTGGTTGGTGGTCCAGTCTGTGGGAGCTCCAGGGGGTCTGGCCAGCTGACATGGTTGCTCCCCCCACGGGGCTGCAAATCCCCATATCTCCTTGAGTCCTTTCTCCAATCCCTCCATCAGGTACCCCATGCTCAGTCCAAAGGTTGGCAGTGAGCATCCGCCACTGTCAAGAGACAGCCATATCAGACTCCTGTCAGCAAGTACTTCCTGGCATCAGCAATAGTGTCCAGGTTTAGCGACTGTATATGGGATGGATTTCCAGGTAGGACAATCTCTGGATGGCCTTTACTTCAGTCACTGCTCCACACTTTGTCTCCATATTTTCTCCTATGAGTATTTTCTTCCCCCCTCTAAAAAGCACTGAAGTATCCATACTTTGGTCTTCCTTCTTCTTGAGCTTCATATGGTCTGTGAATTTTATCTTGGGTATTCAGAGCTTTTGTGCTAATATCCATTTATCAGTGAGTGCATACAATTTGTATTCTTTTGTGACTGAGTTATATCACTCAGGATGATATTTTCAAGTTCCATCCATTTGCCTAAGAATTTTACGAAGTCATTGTTTTTAATAGCTGAGTAGTATTCCACTGTGTAAATGTACCACATTTTCTGTATCCATTCCTCTGTTGAGGGACATCTGGGTTGTTTCTAGATTCTGGCTATTATAAATATGGCTGTTATGAACATAGTGGAGCAAGTGTATTTATTACATATTTGAACATCTTCTAGGTATATGCCCAGGAGTGGTAGAGCTGGGTTCTCAGGTAGTACTATGTCCAATTTTCTGAGGAACCGCCAGACTGATTATATCAGCTTGCAATCCCATCAGCATTGGAGGAGTGTTCCTCTTTCTCCACAACTTCACCAGCATCTGCTGTCACCTGAGTTTTTGATCTTAGCCATTCTGACTGGTGTGAAGTGGAATCTCAAGGTTATTTTGATTTGGACTTCCCTGATGACTAAGGGTGTTGAACATTTCTTTAGGTGCTTCTCGGGCCACTTGAGTTCTTCAGTTGAGAATTCTCTGTTTATCTCTGTTCCCAATTTTTATATAGGGTTATTTGGTTCTCTGGAGTCTATCTTCTTGAGTTCTTTGTATATATTGGATATTAGTTCTGTACCAGATATTGGATTGGTAAAGATCTTTTCGCAATCTGTTGGTCATCATTTTGTCCTATTGACTATGTCCTTTGCCTTACAGAAGCTTTGCAATTTTATGATGTCCCATTTGTTGATTCTTGATTCTAGAGCATAAACCATTGGTGTTCTGTTCAGGAAAATTTCCCCTGTGCCCATCTGCTTGAGACTTTTCCCTGCCTTATCTTCTATTAGATTCAGTGTATCCACTTGTACTTGAGCTTTGTACTGAGAGACAGGAATGGATCAATTTGCATTCTTCTACATGTTGACTGGCAGTTGAACCACTATGATTTGGTGAAAATGCTGTCTCTTTTCCACTGGATGGTTTTAGGTCCTTTGTCAAAGATCAAATGACCTTAGGTGTGTGTGTTCATTTCTGGGTCTTCAATTCTATTCCATTGATCTACCTGCCTGTCACTGTACCAATACCATGAGGTTTTTATCACTATTGCTTTGTAGTACAACTTGAGGTCAGGGATAGTGATTATCCAAGAAGTTCTTTTATTGTTGAAATTAATTCTTGCTATCCTGCTTTGTTTTGTTTTGTTATTCCAAATGAATTTGAGAATGAGGAGTAAACCAGCCTGACAGTGAACCTGCCTAATAAGTTTTCTGAGTATAGATCTTACACTGAAGTTGGGAGATTTAGGTGGTGAAGCCTAAGTTGAGAGAGATACATGGCACTGCCACAAAGTGCCTGGGCCTGGGGCAGTAAATAGAACACTAGACAACAGCTTCTCATTAGCTGAAGCATCCATACTCAAGAGAAACCACCAAGGAAAGAAATATGAGAACAAAGTTGGAAGAAAGCAAAGTCTACAAAGATGTCCTGTGACCAAAGAAGAAGAGCACACTAGAGTGAGAAGCAGGGAGCAAGCCTGCCAGGCTTCATTCTACAGTAAAGAGTAAGAGGAAAGAAGCTTTGAAGGCCTTTGTTAAGACCAGGGAACTCAGGAAGGACTTCAAATTTTAAGCTAAGTGTGTGACTAGCAGCCTTTCTGTATATTTAAACAGGATAGTGGCAACATCTTAGATGTATTTTGGAAAAGTCTATTGTAACATTTTTCTGGATAAAGCCATGCTGGGAGCAAGTGTGGAAATGAAAGAGGCTTTGCTATTGCCCAAAGTATGAGATAATGATGTGTTATCATTATGTTATACATAATGATCATAATATGATCATTATGATAATAATGATGATAATAATATGATCATAAATATCATAATGTTATACAGTGGTTTCTGTGAAAAGGATGGGAGGGGCTTAAATGTGACACCATTGTCCCCTTCCTTATTGGATGAAAAGTTAGGATGCCATAAAAAGCAAGCAAACAGAACAAACAACAACATCAACAACAACAAAACAAAACAAAACAACAACAAACACCAGAAAGAAGCCAGATACTATTTTCTTGATTCTCAGTTGGCTTCTATCTGCTGACAGTTTGCAATAATTTTCCGTTTGCAGACAAGGATGATTAGACAGGCAATAACACACATTCAGTACAGAAAGAAGAATACTGATGAAGTATATAGCTTTTGTCAAGGTAACTCACTTAACAGGTAGATTAGTTCAAAGCAGAGTTTGGCTTGGTTTGGTTTGGTTAGCCTCCACATTCAGTGCTCCCGACAAGTCCTCCAAGATGCTGCCTGCTATGACATCATAGATCACAGGGTGTTGTCGGGGGAGCTGAGGATCAAACTGTCAAAACATGGCTGACAGAATGCTTCCTTCAAACAGCAAACTTCCAGCTCAGGGGCCTCTGGGAATGTCTGAGAACGTATGTATATACAAGTAGCATCATATAGTTTAAACAAGTTGTATTTATGTATTTAGAAGTGGCGTATATCTGTGTATGCATGTGTTTGAACAAAACAAGTGAGCTTGAAAAAATGAGTTTGAATGTAACCAAGGAGGGGCATATGGGAGGGTCTGGGGAGAAGCAAAGTTAGGGGTAAATGATGTAATTATATTATAATACCAAAAATATAAGAAATAAAGCCAAAAACTTAAGCTTCACTCAAGAGCTTTTCAAAAGGTAGTTGTAAAGTTTTAGTGTTTGTGGCTGGAATGGTTAAGGTGTGCCCAGTCCACTCTGTCTCTTCTAGTAATGGAGACACTGTATTGTCTAGCTAGGGAGACGAGGAGATTCCCAGGAGCATAATGATAATCAATTTGGAACTAGCAGTTGAGGCAATCCCAAAGTTCTGACTTAGTCTCTGTATAAATGATGATAGGAATAAAGATAAAACGACTGCATTGCTACTTTCTCAGCTCACTGAGTGATTGGCTGGAGTTTTAAAAAATATGAATCATCACATTTGTGTTTCTGATGTTCTCAAAAGTTACAAAGAGAAAAGACAGAGCAGAAATCAGATGAGAAGCTATCATCACACTAACCCTACTGGTGGGCTTTGTATAATTTAACATCTGTTCTAAAGAGCTATAGTCTGCAACTTAACATGATTGCTTTGGTATTTCTCAATAGTGTGGACTAATAAAACAAATAATAATTGACACGGCATATTGCAAATAACTAGGGTTTTATATAGTGGCATGCAGTACCCCTATCAACTTCCTGAAAAATGTGCCATTTTTAAATGGTATAAGATTATTGAAGTTGTTATTTTTTAATTTAACTTTGTCTTCTGATATTATATTTAATAATTTTATTCATGAATACTCTATTTATATTATTTCCATTATTCCCACTCTTCCCTTAGACCTTTTCTATTCCCCATTCACTTTCTCACTCCAACTCAGTAACCTCTTTTTCTATAATTATATATAAACACTTATATACATATAAATATATATACATATGAATATATATATATATATATATATATATATATTCTACTTAGTCCATTTAGTATTGCTCATACTTGTTTTTATGGATGGATGGCCACTTAGAATTGGATAGTCTATCAGTGGTTCATTCTTGGAGAAAACAAATTTTCTCAATTTCTTTAACCATTGGTTGTCTATAGCTCTTCATTTAGGGGTGGGGCTCTGTGGGGTTTTCCATCTACACTAGTGTATTTATTGACATGCATTTTCCTTTTGGTAGAAAAAACATAGATGTAATATGATTGTTCTATTGTACATTTGTGGAAATTAGGTGAGTAATTTGCTATACAATATATCCACTGAGCATATAAAATTAATATGTAGTTGCTGAAAGATGATTACACATGGGTGTGAATGGTCATATTGATTGATTCATTGATCAGCACAGGGTGATACCTGCAACATTCTCTAAGGCCAAGAGTAAGTGTGTGGATGTAGAGCTGGTATGTTTGCATTTCATTAATGAAAATTCAGAATCTTACATGAAATTGTTTGGATGGAAACACATGCACACAAGTGAATGGACATGTGTACACACACACATATATCATGTGCATTTGTTATATGTATATAGTGATTCTTTTGTCACATTTTATTTCTTACTTTGTTATGACAGTGCCATACATGTTCCTGAACATAAGCCCAACTAAAATAAAATAAAGTGATGAAGTAAGTTAAAATGTAGGTATTCCTTACCATTTAAACAAATCTGCCACCCACACAACTAATAAAGCTGAATAAAATATTTCATAATCTTCTTGCACTCAGCTGAAAGCTGACAAGATACTAATGACTACTCAGGATCAAATAAAGAAAAATGGGATAGAGTGTGCTGAGCTCTGTATTTAGGTTTTGTCTGTACTTTTATAACACCCAGGAAAAGGATTTTCTCTTCCAAGGCTTGCTGTAGATTCAGGCACAGAACCAAAGACCAGTACTGTGAAGGATACTGTTCTATATGCCTCAATTACCTGAGGTCTCAGGATTTCCCCTAAAGTGCAATGGTGTCTTAGTTAGGGTTTTACTGCTGTGAACAGACACCATGACCAAGGCAACATTATAAGGACAACATTTAATTGGTGCTGGCTTACAGATTCAGAGATTCAGTCCATTATCATCAAGGCAGGAGCATGGCAGCGTCCAGGCAGGCATGGTGCAGGCAGAGCTGAGAGTTCTTTATCTTCATCTGAAGGCTGTTAGTGGAAGTCTGATTTCCAGGAAGCTAGCATGAGTGTCTTAAGCCCACACTCACAGTAACATACCTATTCCAACAAGGCCACACCTCCGAATAGAGCTACTCCCTGGGCAGAGCATATACAAACCATCACAGATACTAATGCTCTAAACCACCATCTGCAGCTTTTTCCATCAGAATCTCGAAACACAGTAGGAAGAAACTCAACCAAATGGACACAAAGCCTATGCTAGAGGCTCCACAAAGTTAGAAATAGGCAAAACAAGTTAAGTCCTGTTGACTGTGTTGCAACTGATGGCACAGGAACCCAAAATGGGGAACTACGTAGAACATCAGTCAGTCACTCTAAGTCAAATTTGCTGAAAAAGCAAGAGTAGAAATGGGTGGGAAAACCTGAAAATTAAGAAGAATAGATACATATCTCAGAAATACAACTATTTGTCATCCATCCAAGTGCCAGAACCTGTTTTTATCCACCAAAGACATTTTAATTACCAAGCAACAAATTTCATACTAAAATGTTCAAGCCTAGAAAAATATTTTTGTGAATTGTTCATGGACTAAATATCTCCAGTCAAGCCTTTACACCGTTGGACATCAAACATTAAGTAATTGTACAACCATGTGCAATTCAGTAAGTTCTGAGAAAAATGAGATCATATATAAAAACAAACATGTAAAATTGACTTATGTACCAGTAAATTGTATTTATGCATAATCCCAAGATATTTCCTACACACACACATAAACACAAAATGTGCATGCAACATGTATAGTAATATGTACATAATAAACCCAAAGTTTTATAACAATGTCAAATATATAGACTATATCATTGGTAAAATTCTTAAGTTAAATATTCAAATCTTGTTCAGCATTAGCTAAGGAATTGATTTAGTTCATGTAGATTTTGAAGTCACAAAAATATCATGACAATTAAAATGCATAAAAGGTATTTCATTGTACCCACAGCAGAAGCAATGCTGTAAGATTTTCTTTCTTTCTTCACGAGCATGGCTCCACTTTTCCTGTCACTTTCTCTGGATCATTCTCAAGTAAAATACCTATTCACTAACTGTTACATTAACCAACATTTAGTAAAACACATACCAAGACGCTGAAAATCAAAAAACCATACACAAGAATTTCTATATGGATTATGATCAGATTTGAACTGGATATTCTCCTAAAGTTGTCTATTGTTCTGTTTCCAGTTCTAATATACATATACACCTACACACACACACACACACACACACACACACACACACACTGAATTTACTTAATGGAATGATATTTAACAAAGAAAATGTAAAACCCAAAATCTTGCAAAATGCTATTTTAGAAAACAAAAAGAGGAAAGGAAGATGTTAGTTTACTGTTGGAAATTTACAAAACTACATACTTTATTTTGTAGGGTTTGTAGTTTGTATGCATGTTAAAACTATGAGAAAAAGAAAATGGTACTGACCATGTAACTCTGAGGTGAAAGAACCAATAGCGAGGATGAAAGTGGGTGTAGGGATGGCCACCATGTTTTAATGTTTTACAAGTAAGTGGGAATTCACAATTATTTCATAGCCATTTGTGAAATTATATAGCCACTGTATGTTTTTATACGAATTGTATGTTAGGACACTAGCAACACATTAAAGAGGGAAATTATGATAGATAAAATGAGATAGATATTTGTAACTCCTTTAAGTGATATTTGCATTTGGAATAAATATGTTCAGTGAGCAGACAATAATTTCATATTTTATACCTTTTGAGTTAGAATCTATGTAAGATTGCCTTTTGTTGTGAAAAAGATATTAGGAATATAACAATTCCCATTAAACAGGTGAAGACACTGGGTCCCCCAGAAATTACATAACTGTCCAGAAGACAAAACCTAGCAAGCAGGGGAGAAAAAAGGTGAATCTGTTATTATTATTTAGTTAGTTCATTAGTTTATTTATTCCCTTTATATCCCAATATCAGTCCCCCTCTTCGCTCAGTACTCTCTCACGCAGATCCTTTCCCCTTTCCCATGCACAACAAGTCACTGAAGTTCTAAGTGTACCCTCTTCCACTGAAGCCAGACAAGTTGGCCCAATTAGGGGAATGGGATCTGCAGGCAGGCAGGCAGGCAGGCAGGCAGGCAGGCAGGCAGGCAGGCAATAGATTCAGGGACAGCCCTTGCTCCAGTTATTGAGGGACCCAATTGAAGACTAAGTTACACATATGTAACACATGTGCACAGGCCCTAGTTTCAGCCAATGTAAGCTCTTTGGTTGATGGTTCAGTCTCTGGGTATCCCAGGAGATCAGGTTAGTTGACTCTGCTGGTCTTCCTGTGGAGGCAATGTCCTCTTCTGATCCATCAATCCTTCCCTCAACTCTTCCATAAAACTACCTAGTTCCATCTAATGTTTGGCTGTGGGTCTCCTCATCTCTTTGCATTGGCTGCTGGGTGTAGCTTCTCAGAGCACAGTTATGGTAGGCTCTTGTCTGCAAGCATAACAAGAGTTTCATTAATAGTGTCAGGGATTGGTTCTTGTCCATGGGTTAGGTCTCATTTAGGGGCAGTCATTGGTTGGCCATTCCCTCTGTCTTTTCTCTGTCTTTTGTCCCTGTATATCTTGTAAAAGGTATAAAATAGGCAAGCCACATTTTTGGTCGAAAGTTCTGTGAGTTTTAATTATTTCTTCTTTAAAAAATGAAAGGACCTGGGAGATGACTTGGTAAAGTACTAAACATGAGGGCCTAAAATCAGATCCCCAGTACTCACATAAAAACATTATTGTTGGTACATGTTTGTAATCCTAGCACTGACAAGGTAGAGGCAAAACAGTCCATGGCTGAGTGGGCTGCTGTCCTTATGCCTCCACTGGGAGCTAATCCTGGTTACAGGAAATGGCCAGTTTGGTTCATATCAGCCACTGGTAGCAGTCTCAGCTTGATTTGCCTCCATTGGCTCCCAGGGGCCTCCCTCCATCCCAGGTCTCTGTAAAGTTTTAGCATTTGCCCCCTGCAAGTCACAGCCAATTGCCGATTTCCATTCTTCCTTCTATATCTGACAACACCCATCCCTATCCTGTTATCTTCTGTGTCCTCTCTCCCATCGAGTTCCCTCCCTCTATCCACATTCTGTATTTGTTTTGTTTCTCCTTCTGAGGAAGATTCAACCATCATCCCTTGAGCCACCCTTGTCTTTTGGCTTCTTTGTGTCTGTTGATTATAGCATGGATATCCTGTGCTTTATAAATAATCTCCATTTATAAATGAGTACATGCCATGCACATGTCCTTTTGGGTCTAGTTACCTCACTCAGGATGACCTTTTCGAGTTCTATCCATTTGCCTGCAAAATTCATAATGTGTTCAGTTTCAAGAGCTGAGAAGTATTCCATTATATAAATGAACTACATTTTAAAATCCATTCTTCAGATGAAGGACATCAAGATTATTTCCAGTTTTTGTCTATTACAATTAAAGCTGCTAGGAACATAGTTGAGCATGTGTCCGTGTGGTGTGGTGGAGCATCTTTTGTATATATGCTCAGGAGTGTTATAGCTGAGGCTTGAAGTAAACTGATATCCAGAATATCAGTTTTAAGGAATGATTTCCTTATGAGTTATAGGACTATTTAGATAGTTTACCTGATCTTGATTTAACTTTGGCAATTGATATTTGTCTAGAAAATCATGCATTTCATTTAGATTTCCTACAGGTTTTGAAATAAGATCTAATGATTCTTTGAATTTCTTCAGTATCCATTGTTATGTCTATCTTTTCATTTCTTATTGTGTTAATTTGGAAACTATCTCTGTGCCCTTTAGTCAGTTTGGCTAACTGTTTGTCTATCTTGTGGATTTTCTCAAAGAACTAGCTCTTGATTTCATTGCTTCTTTGTATTGTTCTCTTTGTTTCTTATTGATTGATTTCAGCCCTGAGTTTTATTATTCCCTGCTGTCTACTTCTCTCAGGTGTGTTTTCTCCTCCTCCTCCTCCTCCTCCACCTCCACCACCTCCTCCTACTCCTCCACCTCCACCTCCTCCACCACCTCCTCTTCCTCCTCTTCCTCCTCCTCCTCCTCTTCTTCCTCCTCCTCCTCTTC
>JADRCH010000051.1:628091-711202 GCA_019843965.1 Rhynchomys soricoides | reverse complement strand
TCCTCCTCTTCCTCCTCCTCCTCCTCTTCTTCCTCCTCCTCCTCTTCCTCCTCTTCCTCCTCCTCCTTCTCTTCTTCCTCCTCCTCTTCCTCCTCCTCCCCTCTTTCTAGAGCTTTCAGGTGTACTTTTAATCCATTAGTATGAGAATTCCCCAATTTCTTTATGAAGGCACTTAGTGTTCTCCTCTCACCACCCCCTTCATTTTGTCCTCTAGTTTAGGTATTTTGTGCCCTCATTTTTGTTAGATTTTCCAGTCTTTAATTTCTTCCCTGACCCAGTGATCATTGAATAGAGTGTTGTTCAGTTTCCATGAGCAGATAGGCTTTCTATTGTTTTTGTTGTTGAAGTCCAGCTTTAATCCATGGTAATCTGACAGGATTAACGAGGTTATTTCAGTCTTCTTGTATCTTTTGAGGCTTACTTTGTGACCAGTTATATGGTCAGTTTTGGAGAGGGTTCCATGAGGTACTGAGAAGAAGGTATATTCTTTTGTGTTTGGGTGAAATATCCTATAGATATGTTAGGCCTGCTTGAGTCCTAACCTCTATTAGTTTCATTATTTCTATGTTTAGTATCTGTCTCAATGACATGTCAATTGGAGGGAGTAGAGTATTGAAGTCTCCAATTATTAATATGTGGGGTTCAATGTGGTATTTAAGCTTTAGTAATATTTCTTTTATGAATGAGTGTGTCTTTGGATTTGGGACATAAATGTTCAGAATTGAGAAGTTCTCTTGGTGGATTTTTCTACTGATGTGTATGAAGGGACCTTCACCATCTCTTTTGAATAATTTTGGTTGAAAGACTATTTTATTAGATATTAGAATGGCTACTCCAGATTGTTTCCTGGGTCTGTTTGCTAGGAAAACTGCCTTTTTTTAAAAAATCGTTTCTAACCCTTTTCTAGCCCCTTACTCTGAATATATGTCTATCTTTGTTGCTGAGATCAGTTTATTGTATACAGCAGAATGATGGATTCTGTTTATGTATCCATTCTGTTAGTCTGTGATTTTTATTGGTGAATTGAGTCCATTAATGTTGAGGGATATTAGTGACCAATGATTGTTAATTCCTATTATATTGATGGTGGTGGTGGTGGTGGTGGTGTGTGTGTGTGTGTGTTTCTTCTGTTCATTTAAATTATGAAACTATTTCTTATATTTTCTTGAGTGTATTTAGCCTCATTTCATTGGAGTTTTCCTTCTAGTATCCTCTGTAGGGCTTCATAGTGGAAAGATTTTGTTTAAATTTGGTATTGTCATTGGAATATCTTGGATTCCCCATCTATTGTCATTGAGATTTTTGCTGAGGGTAGTAGTACTGGTTTACATCTGTGGTCTCTTAGGGTCTCCAAAACATCTGCCCAGGCCTTCTAGCTTTTAGTGTCTCTGTTGGGAAGTCAAGTGTAATTCTTATAGGTTGGTCATTATATGTTACTTGGCCTTTTTTCTTTACACATTTTAATATTCTTTCTTGTTCTGTAGATGTAGTGTTTTGATTACTATGTGGTGGGAGAGTTTTCCTTTCTGGTCTAATCTGTTTGGTGTTATATATGCTTCTTGTATGTTTTCAGGCATCTCTTTCTTTAGGTTAGAGAAATTTTCTTCTATGATTTTGTTGAAGATATTTTCTGGGACTTTGAGCTGGGACTCTTCCTTCTGTTATTATTCCTATTATTCTTAGGTTTGGTCATTTCATAGTATCTCATATTCCCTGGACATTTTGTGTCATGAACCTTTTAAATTTTGCATTTTCTTTCACTGATCCATCATTTTTTTCTAATGAATGTTCTATGCCTGAGATTCTCTTTTCCATCTCTTGAATTCTACTGGTGATACTTAAGTCTGTAGTTCCTGTTCTCTTTCCTAGGTTTTCCATCTCCAGAATTGCCTCAGTTTATGTTATATTTATTGCTTCTATT
The DNA here is from genome assembly GCA_019843965.1 of Rhynchomys soricoides. NCBI lineage: Eukaryota > Metazoa > Chordata > Mammalia > Rodentia > Muridae > Rhynchomys > Rhynchomys soricoides. Next base: position 709,281 of record JADRCH010000051.1, on the reverse strand, counting down.
TACATTTTCAGATCTTGGACAGTTTTATTAATATCTTTCACCCATTTGAATATATATCTTCCAATTTTAATTCCTATACCTGGTTGGATGTATATTCCTGTATTTCTTTAAGGGATTTATTCATTTCCTCTTCAAAGATTTCTACCATCTTTATAAGAGTGGATTTAAGATCATCTTTCTGTGCTTCAGGTTTTTTGAGGATATGCATAGCTTGCTACATCAGGATAGCTGGACTCTGGTTTTACTATGCTGCCCTGGCTCTTGCTGACTTTGTCCTTACATGATCCTTTAGGCGTATTGTCTTCTCTGATGTTGGCTAGATGATCCTGATGATGGCATGACTTCTTGGGAAGGCAAGGGAAATTGTGGACCAGACAATAAAGATCAGGTGGACCTTACTGTCAAGGGATTGGTAGGGGAATATTCCAAGTTCATTGTTCTTGGGTCTCCTATAATCCTCTTTTCAGGCTCCAGGCCAATCAGATAGTGAGTGGATTGGTGGGGTGAGTTTTCAAGCTGAGTATTCCTGGGCATTGCAGTCCTCCTGAGGAAAACAAGAAGCTCTTGGAGTTTCCCAAAGATCCTTGGGACCAAAGGGCAGGCCCAGTGCCAGCTAATAGAGATCTCAGAGAACATATGCAACTCACCTTTGCCTGAATTTTTTTATTTTTAACATGCAAAGCTTCACCAGAGAGAACCAAACCTGAATCCTAAATCATTGTCCTAACTGTTTCCAGTATTGGTACCGTCTGTTTTCCCAGCCTAGTGAGTGACTAGAAGGTCAAAGTAGAGCCTTTCTGCCTATGAGCTTCCATGCAGTGTAAAAACTTCTAAGAAGCAGCACCTGTCAGATCGAATTATAGGGCATAGGGGAAACCCTGTAAAATCCTCAATCTATATCTTCCCTTTGGAAATACCAACCCCATAAGAGGTTCAGTTATCATAGCTCTAGTTCAGAACAATTCTTCCATCTTTTCAAAAATTGCACTTAAAAAAAAAAAAAAAAAAAACAAAAAAAAACACAGATCATTACGTTGCTCAAGACAGTTTCCAAACAGAAATTTCAATGAATTCATAGATCCATTCTTTTTCATGAAAAGGAAGCAGACTTGACTATGGCTACATGTATGTTCAGAGGAACAGAGGTCAGGGTCCTGAGACTTATTGTGACCTACTGCATGGATTTGACTGTGACTCCTAAACTATGTTATCAGTCCAATGACTTTGTCAATAGTAATAGATTTTGGTTTTTTACAAAGGAATGGGTTAGGAGGTCTTGCCAAGGTGCTAAAGATTTGTTCTATTAGTATTGAATGAAGCCAAGAAGATATTTTTGAAAAGGATCATAGAATTTCTGAGAATATTGTCAATATTGTTTCTAAATTATAAAATATAGATTTGACTTTTTACCTGCCATTTTCCTTATGTTATTTTGTTAATTCTCAGACTAACTCTAAGATGGTTTTCAGTTAACAGATAAGAAATAACACATTAAATGTTTGGTTTTTTTTTCCCCTGTGGTCATACAGATTACTCAATTTAGCAATTTCAAAATGCCTGGCTTTCCAGGTTACAAATTAAACAGCCATGGGAACTACAATAACCCTCAGAACCTAACTACAGTAATTTTTTGGTAACAATGCAGGCCTAGAGATTTTTGCAACTCATTGAGTAACAGAGGATGACCTTGAATTGATCTTCTTGCATCCACTTCCAAAGTGTTAGTATAATATTCCTACCTTGTCACAAACCGCAAAGCAAATTTATGCTGCATGCAATTTTCTTTCTTTCCTTCCTTCCTTCTTTCTTTCTTTTCTTTCCTTTTTTTTTTTTTGCTATAGCTTTGGTATTTAGTATTGAAGCCAAGGCATTAGGCTTGTACATTCTAGACAAGCACTCCACCCCTGAAGTATATCTCCAGACATATTTGTGTATAGTAGTTCCTTGACAACATTCATAGCTAGATGGCCAGAGAATTTAGCATTCATATGGATTGTTTTGAACAGTGATCCTCAAAACTAGTATCAGATACAACAACAGGTGATTGCATCTTAATTCTGGTTTGTATAAGAGAACACAGCTCTCATCTTTGGAGATTTCTGATTATGCTTCTCATGATACAACCTGAATATTGTTATACAGAGTGGCTTCCAAGGGGATTATGACAAGATTTGGGTTTAAAGTTTGCTGTCTTATCAATTCTTGATCTCAGTAATGACCGATCCATATTTATGCCTTTGCATAGTCATTCTGTTTGGTCTGCTCAGTGTGGGACCATGATTCTTTATTCCTGCTAACTATATAACGTTGAGAAAAGACTATGCATGCCTCATTTTTTCTATTGTCTAATGGTATTCATGTCAAGGTCCAGTTGTTAGATACTCAGGTATCTCAGATTTTCTCTTGACCTAACAAAAGAATCTGAAACAGGCTATTCTTAACCCACTTTAATGGATCTTTACCAATTCACCTATCCCTCATCTGAGGGAGAAATTCTCCCTCCAAAAATCTTATTACAAGGTATATCAAAACATGTGCTTTTCTGACATACAATTATATGTAATAATTTATGTCAAGATATCTCATTCTTAGACTATAAACAGTGGGTCTTATCAGAAAAGATGCTGATTGTTACCATATTACACAGCTATAATGAAAATCTATTGGGTCCACTTCAATATTTAAATGCCTTATCTAAATAAGAAAAAAAATATGCAACCATTCATATAATATACAAAGAGCTGTATTACTACAAATGGTACCATTAATTCTCTTTTTATTAACTTCTTAACTTTAATTTCTGTTTTAATGTAATAAAATCTTTTTTGCATGTCTTTGGGGTTAAAGTATCTTTGTTGGTTGATTTGATGGTCAGTCTTAGGAATATAAATTTTTAAAAGTTTGAAAAGCTATTTTCTGTAACAAAATAGCATTTTCTGGAGCCATATTAAAATTTAGTTCATGATTTATAAATTCCAGAGATATTGGCACCGAAGTAATTTTCTCTTAATATATGAAGAACAATGAAGAGAACTTCCTTCTGAGCTTACCCACTGAGGAATGCTGTGATTATTGCAAGGCCTTAAGACTCACCTTTTAATTTATAGGTTAGGCATAGAATACATGATTTGTTCCTTTAAAATTTCTCTCCAGATTCGTGAACATTTTTCAAACTAAACAAAAGCATATTTTTCCCATCACAGTTTCTAGACAATGGCAATTTAAGATGTTTAGTTTCTATTCTCCCCTTGTAGAACCCTTTTTGCATCTGGATGTGTATGGTGGATTAAAAAAAATCATAATTAGTTATCTTTGCATTATTCACATCTTCAAGGGCTGAAAAATTCTGCTCACCAAGGGAAATAATCAAACAACTCATTAATAGGAAATAAATAATGAATCAGATGTAAAACAAATTCTCATGCATTAGAGAAGCATTTTGGGGAAAAAAATCAAGTTACAGATACTTATTTCCCCAGGTGAATGAAAAACATGCCTTCTAGGCAAAACCATGATTTATTGATGTGCATAGAGCCCATAAGGACTCAGGAGCAAAGAGAGCCAATAGTTGGGAGCAGACACCCTACCACAAGAAAAGAAAAGCCAGTCCTGCGATAGAGTTCAGCCATCCTGCTTGGCTGCAGCATGTCTGTCAGGAGTTCTTGACCTACTGAGACTTAGATGTCTGTTTGCCCACTCATTGGTCTACAGCATGGCTCATGTCCAGTTCCTAGTTCTTCCCACACTGCGGTATGTGCTATGTTTTTTTCCTGTATCCCACAAACAAACTCAACTATCAGAACCACATATCGCTCATGCAACTTTATAAGAGTGCCTGATCCAAATTACGTGCTCTATAGATGTGTTGTCAATGAAGTAACAGCACTGTATATGGACAACTTGGGAGAACTAGGAGACAGTTCAAAAATGGACCACGAACTTTAAAATCATAGTTCCATCTTTCTTCCTGAAGCTGTTAAAATAGTTGTTTTTTTTTTTTTTTCCAGTGTGACCATCCATTACAACAACAGATGCTTCCAGTCTCAGCCTGTATAAAACTATAGCAGGACAGTACATGCAAAACAAATCAAAGCAAACTGTTTTAAGTTCAAGGAAAGAGTTAGAGAATATGTGGTTATTGTTATTTATCAACTCCACAGAATCTGGGACATGGGCCTCTAGCTGTGCCTGAAGGGAATTATCTTGACTATGTTAACTAAGCTGTCGAGATCAGCCCACTGTGAGTGACATCATACCTTGGTTAGACTCCTAGGCTGTACATGCAGAGAAAAGGACTGAACAGAAGCATGCATTCTGCATTCTGTTTCCAGTTGGGGACCCGTGTGAGCAGCTACTTCCAGCTCATGCTGCTTTGACATCCTCACCATAATAGACTATGTTTTAAATTACAAGATAAAATAAACACTTTCTCCTTAAATAGCTTCTGTCCAGTAAGTTGTGAGAGCACTAGGAAGAGTAACTAAGCAGAAGAATTAATTTCTACTGCTGTCATTTAGGCATCTAGGTTTACACAAATCTGAGCCATTGATAGCTCTCAAATTTTAGTTGCTCAAAGCGAACATTTCCTTTTGGGCTTAATTAAGTTGAAGAAGTATTCCTGTTCTATCATTCACATGTCAAAGAACACCAAATCATGTAGAGAAATACAAGAGAAAGCAATGTTGTCTGTCGGTGAGAATGTTTCTCTTACCTTACCTGAGGTTCAGTTGACAGAGATCTATCTATTTCAGAGCTTGTGAGATACTGGGTATTTCTGATGTATTTCATTTCACTGCCTCATGTATTTTATACCCAGGTGCTTGTCTGTGACGTGTGTGTGTGTGTGTGTGTACATGTATGTGTATATGTCCATACACACATACACACACATATACACACAAATATGCTTGCATCTAAAACCCTGGAGTTTCCTATTTTTCTTTGTTAATGAAATTAGACCTAGATTTGAAGCTCCATTTAAGTCTTTTTATCATATTAAATAAGTGCTAGTCATGGAAAGTCTTGTGAATGTATATAATTATATAGAAAATAATTAGTAATCATATATTTGTATATTTAAATTTTGTATCTAGAAAATTGTCTCAAAATTTGTTGTAATATGAAATAGAAGAGGATGGAAGGGGCAGGAAAGTGTTGCCAGAGAGGCAATTAGCCTTCATTAGAGGTATGGTATACCACAATTTATTTTCTCTACTTCTTTTTTACCCACAGTGACATAGTCACTATGAGGTGAAAAACACATATTCATTTTCCTAAAATAGGCAAAATTGTTAATATTGTTGTTTATTTTTTAAAGTTTCTGAAAAATTCTTGTGTTTTTATTAATTTGATATATCTTATAAAACAAATTTAATCATAAACACTTGCCAAAAGCACCTGTTACCATTCATTAATGTTATACTTCTCTTTCATTAATAGAAGTAGTAAAATAAAAACTGGTATAATTCATGTGTCAGTTTTCATTAATTATATCAGAGACAAATAATCAAATATCACTAATAGACAAATGCAAAAGACAAATGAATAAACCAGCACTTAGATGGTAGTTCCAGGCTAAAGGCTCACTGAAGTTCATACTGTACAGAAAATTCTAAAAATAAAAAGAAGTCTTTAATTGTGTAATGAACTATCTCCCCCTGTTTCTCTACTATGTGAGATAAGAATGATAGTGGTATGCTGAGTATCCACACTGTATGCGTTATTTACCCATTACTTTCTCAGTAGCCATCTAAGTTATGAGTTCCTCTAAGGAATGCAATGCCCTTGTTCACAGAATGATTGTTTATTGAATAACTATTCTACTTGAAAGATAGTTGTCGTGGCAATTCATATGCACCAAAAGAAACCAAAGCATATTGGTTTTATGTCAAAGGTGAATATTTGATACCTTATCATGTTGTGACTATGCAACAAAAAACATGCATGCACAACTTACCTAGAGTTTGTTACAACTCAAAGGTTTCAGCATTCCACTGGCCTGTTGTAATGCAACCCCAATTCTCCATGGATAAAGATGAGATTGAATAGTTGTGTTAAAAAAGGTGAGGGAGGTTCTCAGAAGCACAGCCACACCTTGGAACAATTCCTTCCAGAAAAAAATGACAGATTGTAGGAGACTGATGTACAGAAGCTTCTTGAAGTACACACCTGGCTATTGATCAATATCTATATAGATTTAAAAGATAAAAGTTTCACCAAAATCTGAGTGGAGCTTGTGTCAGCAGAATAAGGCATAGTACTTTTGTTTCACAATCAGACACACAAAAGGGTGACACATGACCCACCTACAATGTCCAAAGGCTTCTGAGCATAGGAAAACAAAAAACAAAAAGCAATTCTCTCTAGTACTCCATAGACTGAGTCTGATCCTGATTCTGAGTTAGATCCCTGTAGCATAGTGGACAGTGCTATGTTGTGAGACTGTGAATTCTTCTCCCTATCCCTGTCTGAATTAAGCATCTGAATATGTTCTCGATGACATAACAAAACTTCATTTTAAAATATTCCTTAATTTATCTCTGCTCCTATTTCCCAGCCCAGTTATCAAACTTTCCAAGATAACCTGTAAGTACAATAATAACGCCAGCAGTCTGAATAATTCTGCACCAAATACATGATGCAACAATAACTCATAATTGTTTATGATCATGATCTTTTACTGTCAAAGCCCTTTATAGTCTACATGGTACCATTTGTTGAGCTATCTCATTTAGTTCTTATAAGAGCTGCCTATAGAATGTTCACCATTTTAATCCACACACTGAAGATTATATAACTTGCCTAAAGACATCTTCTAATAATTGGCACTCATCTTCTACTTCTAAAGCAGCAAATATATCTGGGTACAGGTTTTGGAGTTGTCTTTATAAGTTATATAACTGTCAACAAGTCCCTTATACTCTCTAGCCTGCATAATAAATTGTCCTGGTCCTGGGATTCATGTGTGGAAATGTAAAAGCACAGACATGCATGTGATTGGCTTGTCATGATTCTGAAGACTAAGATTTATAGGAGCATTTGCCTTTGGGATATTCTACTGGGGCAAGCCTTCAAGTATACTAGTAATCCAATTTTGAGTAAGACATTACTGTCATAAGGGAACACCAAAACTCCCTGTCTAAAGCAGGCAAGAAGGCAGTAGGACTGGGATGCCATGAAAAAGGGAGATATAGCAGCTTGCAAACTAGAGGTGGCCATCTGGATGAATAAATCAATAAGTTCTTGGTACTTGTGTTTTTAATTTTTATTTTTTTCTATACTGTGTACTGTATCATAAGTAGGACATCATTATAAAGGATGATATCACAAAGATTTGTAAGTCCTATCAACACTTCAGAAATAAATTACCAGTCATTCAATTTCCATTTCCTTCCTTGGTTTTATCTTGAGCTCACTTCCCCCCCCCCCCCCCAGGAAAACCTAACTTAAGAATTCAATGTGAGCTCTTTGCCTGTAAGAGCTTCAAACAATATGCTTTTTGGATACCATCGTGGAATCATAACATAGTTTTCTTTCTCTTACCTTTCATTTTGTTTGTTTGTTGGATGATGCTGATACGTATAGACATATTTACTAACATTGACTGTGGTGGAAGAGCTCCCTATTAGTGTACTCCACAGTCTTTTGCTAAATTCTATGCACACATGCACATTTGCAAAATTTAGTTTTCACAAACATATTGATGAGCCATGCTAGTATATATTTATGATAAATCAAAAGAAGTCTAGTCGTCATATATTTCCATCTTAAACTTAAGTAGATACTTTATATTGTTTTCCAAGTTGTAACAGTTCAGACTCCCATCATTTATGCTTGAAGGTTTCCATTTTTTTTCTTGCTTGCAAAGCTTTGAAATTATAAGATTTTGTTAAAAATATATTTCTTATCTAGTGAATATAGGAGCTCCCTTGTGGCACCGTGTCTTGCCTTTCTCATGCTTTATATTATTAAATACATTTATTATCACTGCCATTTCTTGGATATTAAAATTTCCTTTCTAACATAATGGTTGTTCATATTTTTGGCCATTTTTCTATTGGGTAACTTGTTTTGATTTTTCTTGCTGACTTTGGGAATTTTTGATCAAGAGCAAGCATGATAAATAAATGTGCCATGGTCTTTTGCCTACCATTAGGTTGCCAATAGTTTATTTTCAAGTCAAAGTAAGACTTTGTAATAATCTGTGCCATTACATTCTCATGAATTTTTCCAGTGTAGAAGTTTTGATACTTACACATAAGATATTCTTGGACAAACTATGCATTTCTTTCTAAAATTTAAATTTTTCACATAGGAGAAATGGACATAGACTTTTACTTTCAGTTCTCTTCAACTCCCAGGAAAGTCACATGAATGTTGTAGAGTTTATTCTGTGGTATGAGCTTTTTCAGGCTGTGGCCCCATAAAGTTATTGATGCATGTAGTCTCTCTTTGAACTGCAAAAGTATGTTAGGCCCTAAGTGAGTATCTTTAGTACTCTGTACTGTTGTTGCAAAGGAAGCTTGAGTTACACGGGGCTACACAGCAGGCATGGAGTGCTCACCCATTTCATTGCCAAAATCTACTTCAGTTTGAGCTCTGATGATTTCCAGAATCTTTTTAGTTATTTATGTAAACATAGTTTTTAAAAGCCCTTTCGCATATTTTAAAGTAAAAGATATTACCTCTCATTTCTCATTTAATTAATAAGTTAAAAAATTTTATGGAAAGTAAAAACCATGATAGTCTTTTCTATTTTTAAAGTTTATTTTGTTTAAAAATATTTTAGTGTGTGTGTCTGTGTGTGTGTGTGTGTGTGTTTTCAAAAAAAATAAACACAGTAAAAGTCATAGAGGGGATGGAGTCTTTTGAGTAGGGGATGTATCCCTGAGGAATTTGTCTTGTCCTAGGCTCCTTTTCATATCTTTGTTTTCCAAACTCCATGAGATGAACAAGTCTACCCCATCCGATGCTCTCTCTATGTCCAGCCTCATCACAGGATCAGAAACTGCAAAGTCAAATGTATACTTTAATTTCTAAAACTATGATCTGAATAAATCTTTCTTCCATTTAAGTCATCACTCTTAGTTGTTTGTCCTAACAACCCAAACACTCACATACTTGCTACAAGTTTTACAGTCCATTGGTGGAGCTGGAGTTTCCTGAAGAAGCCACATCTATCATCAAGTTCTTGGAGACTGTTGGACATTGACTGGGGTCATAGTGATTGTAGAGTGATAAAATGTTGCATATTGAGAACCAAAATTATCTTGGCTTATTTCATTGTTTCTTAGAAATACCCTTTGTACTTAGTTTAACATCCCAGTGACCCTCAAAGCTCTTGAAATGTGTTGTGCTTTATAGATCTCTAACATTGCCAGACCTAGATAAGAATGTTTTAACATCTGGAAACCATGTAAGAGATTTCTTCAACTGAATGCAGCCCATCAATCTAATGGCTGTACTTGCTAAACATGCCTTTCTTGTTCTGTGCCTTACGTCTTCTTTCCATGACAGAATAAACCATTCAGGCTAATTTTGAATCTACATTTTGAGCCATGGTCAATCATATTTGGCTTAGATCAAAGTATTTTCTTATTTCCCATAACAGATAGCTGTTGTTTCAATTGTATAATACAAAGAACATGCCTTCTGGATCCAGTTGCTCCCCAGCATTGAGCTGAATGTACTGCTTGTCAATCATGGTATGTGATCTTGGAGATCAAAATTGGAGGCTCTGGCTTCATTGGCTGCAGTTTTCTTGTCATGTATTATATGTATCAAATAATACAGTTATCATAGAACTCATAGTACTATGTCAGTCACCATTTCATAGCCACAGGGCTCTTTACAGTTTTCTTCTGGTCAGACCCTTGATGGACAATAATGTATCAGTTAGAAACTTTGAGACAGGGTAGTAATGGTCCATGCAAAGGAGCTCACTAATCTGTCTGGCACCTGTCTGTCTGTCTGTCAGTAAGATGTTATGGTTTTCCTCAGTGATTTCTCTTGTACTGGTTGGCTTCCTAGACTCTTGTGTATGATAATTATAGTTCCCAGAGCAGAATCAGTAAGCCTGAACACACAAGTGACCATGAGATTTTTCTCAAGGTATTTTACTAATGTCTTGTTGACCAACATATGTGAGGTGGCTAACTTAGATTCATAAACAGAGACTTTCCAGTATTGGAAATAATCTATGTAATTATACAACAAAGTCCAATTTTAAATTACCTGTGATTATAATTTTCAGGTCTTCCTTTACTTTGCTACATTTTATATCTTTGAAGTAACTTGGCTGACATTCCATGAAAATATATCTTCAATCTGAAGATTGCTCTCCAAACTATCTTCCATTGTAGTGTCTTAAACTCCTGTGCCTTCAGTTAGAAATGGAAGACTTCTAAGCTTATCACTGCCAGGAAAATCTTTCATTATTCATACTCAGTTTATTTCTGTGTCATTTCAAATGTCTTTCAAATGTCCCCATTTTTTCATATAACTTCTCCAGAATATTACAAGTGAGATCAAGGCTGAATAGATGAGGCTGTTGGGGGGGATCTTGAATTTTTATTACATACACTGAGTTGTACAATTGTTTCAGAGTCAGGAAAGGCACTTTATTGCCTTCTCGAGTAAAGTTAAAGTCAATTCTCTAAATCAGACTTACATAGTGAATTAATAATATTCTGGATTATTCTGGCATTTTTGTCTAAGAAGATCTCTATCATCCAGAACTTTATCTTTCATTGCTAGAAGAAAAATAAACACATACACACACACAAACACACACACACACAGACACTGAGTTATATATGGTTTATGTGTAGATGTATATATATATATATATATATAAATACATAAATGTAATACGATAGTAAATCTACATTATTTTAATAGTAAAATTATATACATCCATATATATGTGCATATATATATACATATATATATATATGTAATATATGTATATATATATATATATATATCATTATTAAGTCCATTTACTCACAAGGAAACAGCACCTGAAATTTTATTAACTTACAATCAATGATACTGTACTAAAATCCAATTCTACCAATTAGTGACTATAAAAACCTTTGGGCTTTCACATATTAAATTTATTAACTAAAGTATATATTTTAGTTAATAAATTTATATATATATATATATATATATATATATATATATACACATTGCCCTGAAAAGAAATTGGAAAATGTACTTGATGAAACATTGTAGCTTATTACCATTTATATACTTGAGTCAGTAGGATTCAATGAGAAACAATGCACAATTTGGTTTATAATTAGTTTAGTTGCTTTGTAGTTGGAAGAAAGAGAATGAAGATATGAGAGACAAAGATTAATGCCACAGGATATTTACTTAATGCACAAACAGCTAGAGACCCTGAGAGCAAGAAAAATATTAATGTGTAAAATCAAATCGAGAATTCATGGAAATTTTACTAAGAACAACAACAACAACAAAAACACCCTAAAAGTGCTGTTGAATTCTCAAAGACAATTAAGCATTAAGCATTGACATCAAATTCCACAGACTAAATTGATTTCCCTCAAACTGCCACAGTAAATGCATAGATCTTCTTATCTCCAAGTAGGATTTTCAATTTCAAGTATCTTAACGTGGTCAAGCATTGTGTAGAGAATTAAGAATCTCATGCCTTTTGTTTCTCCACAAATACTGAAGTAAGTGTGTGTGTGTGTGTGTGTGTGTGTGTGTTTGTGTGTTGTGGCAGCCCTGTTACATTGACCCTTACTGTTTTCTATGCAGTGATCTCACTTTAGTTATGTATGTTGGCTGGTAAATGAAAAGATCTTTCCCTCACCTATTCCCCTTTTTCAGATATAATGACACAAATATATTCCTTGTCTGTTCATGAGCATTCTTTCAAAGCCACATGGAGTAAGTACTGATGTACCAACGCCAATAATGTAACCAGTGTATTACACTATAGTCTGAGAATGAAGCATGCTCTGAGATCCAAAGAATGGGAGTTTTAGAGCTTCTCTTATCTAAAAGAATGATTTATGAAGAAGAGGAGTTTAAATTTCTTATAAAATGACCATAACAAAGACATTTTAAAATAAGTTTTTAAAGAAGGCTACTTTTTTCCCCTATCTGTAGACATGGACACAAACACACATACACATACATGCACATATAATCATAAACACAAATACACACACATAGAAAGACACACACAGGTGCTCACACACACACATACACACATAATCACACATACACGGACACACATATACACATACAAACACATAGACACATATGTACACATGCACATTTTCACACAGACACAGACAGGTGCACATAACACAGATACACAGTCATGCACAAAAACACACAGAGAAAGACATACACAAAAACACACACACATATACAGACACATATACACACAGAGATACCTTGATAATTAATATTCCCTTTGTGACATTCATTAGTCCAACCTAATGAGCAAACCAATACCCATGACAGTTTTCAAAGCATTGCTTCTATTCTCTTCCTCAATGAGAGTAAAAACATGAACAAGTTACATGCCAAAAGCAGTTTTGTAATAACTTCAATTAAACTTTCAATGAACTTCAACTGAAACCTTTCCTCAAGGCCTTTTTCCCAAGAGCTACACAGGGTATCCAAGAGGAGCCTTATGTTCCTCCTCTCTTGTCTTTTGTTTTATTTTGTTTTGTCACCTGTTAGTGAAAGAGCCAACCAAGCAATTGGGAGTTGTCAGATGTGGAACCACTTTTGACCTCCAACAAATCACTTCATTTTTAATGCAACTATTTTTTGTGATTATTTCTTTTTTCAGAAGGGAACTCCATAGATTCAGGAACAAAAATCACGTTAGCTAACTCATTATAGATCCTTATTCTTTGAGCGTAATTTGGGCTGAGAGCTATGTTCCTAAAATTATTTTCTTCTAGAAGAAATAAAAGTGCTTCTGGCTTCAGGCTCCATTTTTCTGAGCAATAAATATAAAAAGATTAACTTCTCATCATTTCCCCAGAATGCTATGAATGCAGATGCTCTGAGGAGTTGGACCTAGTAGATTCTTATTGAAATTAGGCAACACAGTAAAGAATTACACCAGCTACCTGATGTTGACACAAGACAGAAAGAAAAATCATTGTAAGGAAAATATTACCTGTGATACCATTATTGCAGGAGTGAGACAGTGTTTTGGGCAAAATTCACAAAGCAATGAGACACCCACCTCCACCAGAGGTGCTCTCCAAGGACACATCTGTCTTCACTGACTTCATTTGTTAATTGATTTTTTTTTTCCTCTTGGAAATTTCCCTCTGCAATGTATGTGGTTCCACAGACACTTTAGGGTCTCCAGGCCCCTCCACTACTAAGATGTACTTAGTCAGGTTATTCAATTCGTGAATGATATGCATTTCCCTGAACTGAGCCTTCTGCTTCTATGACAGAACAATCCCATCTGTAGTGATAAGTGTTATGGGAGCCGAGCTTTTTGTCTGACATCGTTAGCTGTATGCATTAGTAAACCCTGAGACAAACAATGACTGCGTTCCCATTTCAGTAGTCATTTTAAAGAAACATCTACAGAGAATTTTCTGTGGATATGCCAAAAAAAAATTACTCTTTTAATCAACTCATTAAAAAGATTTTATTCAGCTCAGAGAGAATAGTCATTGTGTCTAACAATTGGGGGCTGCTATTTACTGCCTACAGGCTTCCTTGGATTTGATACATAAAAAGCTCATTTTAATTTTTATTCTAAATCTGCCATAGCCTAAGAATCCCATTTTACAGCCTGAGCAATTCAGTGCAGAGAGGTTAGGAAAAGCACGCTTTTTACAGAATGTCAGAATTAGTATCCCTTCCTAAGAGGCCACACATACCATGGGCTTCAAAGATTTTATTGAGCTACCTTTCAGTACTGGCTATAAGGATCACAGAGTTTACTGACAACCAAAGCACTTTTACCCATCTCAGGTTAGATTTCCCTACTGTTCTTTCGTGTTGTACTCTTTCCATCTCTTGGGCTCCCTGCTGTATAATTACTGAATCAGTTATAATAGAGTTTAACAGTTCTCCTAATTCATATGCATTTCCTTAAAGGTAAGTCCCAGCACCATCTCTGGCCTCCAGCGACTAAGTCCAGAACCTTGATATTTCATTGATATACTTTTAATTCTCAAGCATGAAGTCTTTTCATCATACTCTGAGTTCAATAGAGACATATTATTTTTTATGAACAAGTGTTTCTGACCTATTGTGATGTGGAACTTTGTCCATGCTAAGGTGGTAGTTGATTGACCATGACTGATATGACCCTCTGAAGAAATCAATCACAAAAGGGAGGGAGAGAGAGGCCTGAGAGTGAATGGGGACAGGGGAGGGAAGGAATGGGGAACATGATCTGGTATTAGGTGGGGGAAAAGGACTGAAGCCCTGAGGGCCAGCAGAAAGAATGGAACCAGGCAACCATGGGAGGTAGAAAGTTGGGGGGACCCTCCAATATACACTCTTAAGATGAGACCTGTGAGTAAAAAAGCTATGAAAAGTGTTTGGCTATGTTTTATAGTTTCAGGCCCTACCCAAGGAGGAAGCAGTATTTGATGTTTCAACGAAGTTAAGATAGGTTAAGCAGTGAATTGTAAATCTCTGCTGAAAGGACCCAGCTTTGAAGCTGAGTATGGTGGGAACTTAGTGACTAGGTCAGCTTCCCATGGTCAGTGGGCTAATTGTGGGTCCTTCCATGGTCATCTGCTCAGTCAGTCCTCTGTGAATAAAGGGTAAAACATTCAGAATGCCAGGAGATAAAATTGACCTTTACCCCTTATTTTCAAACACTTTTTTTTTTTACTTTTTTTCTTTAATACAAGTACATTGCAATCTGATGCTGTCAGGACTGTGCTAATCACAGGAAGAGGGATGAGGAATGAAAGTACAGACAGCACAAGGGGCTCATCTATAGACAGAAGTTCCTGTAATTTCAAAGATCTTTGACAGCCTTTCTGATTCATTATTCATTATTCTGCGTTCATTATTTCTAAGGTGAAATGGGTGAATTTTAAATTGGGTTCTCAAGTATGTAGCCCCTGAGAGTAGGGTTTGATTCACTGGGTTGCTTGAGAAAGTTGGTGGATAATCCTAAGAAACTCTATTCCAATAGAAACCAAACTGGGAGGAAGAAAACAAAACAGAGATGTTGCTACATGATCATCATTATGTTCTGATTGAGGTCCAATAACTCTAAGTCTCTGTTGAGCATCCCTAGGATGGCCTTACCCAGGGTTCCTGGGCTATCTGTCCATCATTTCCCATGTGACCACGGTACCATAGATCATTTTTGACCCATGGAAAAGCTGAGAAATCTCACACAGACATTCCAGAGACCTGTGGGAAGATATGACCAACAACGGATAGGAGTAGGCAATGCAACAGGAAAATCAGTTAAAACTTAAATCTCTACTGGATGGCTTCTCATCTTTGAAAGACTTTACATAGTAAACAAGACCAAAAGCTTGAAGTGATCTTGAATGCAAGCTTTCTTATTAAACACAGCACAACTACGAAGAAATTTTATAATGTCCTCCAGCCTCCATGAGAGACAGAAACATATCTTCAAGCTTATATTAGTCTGTGTTTTGTTGTTGTAATGAAATACCTGTAGAAGGCTGATACAAAGAGTTTTATTTAGGATGCAATTTTGGAGACAGATTGTGGAAGTTAGGGCCTCCTCATTAATTTGAACTCAGACGTGTCCTTGGATTGCATTACATCATGGTCATGTCATGGTCAGAAATCTAGAGAGATACTTCAATTCTTTGGTACAGTCAAAGGTACCTCTCCAAATTGAACTAGACACTTCCTACTTACTTCAGAGTTTCAAACTTTGATTATGTATGGAACAAATTTTCCAGTTCATAAGCTTATGAGATGCAAATCACATCTATATAATAGTAAGACTCTGACAAAATTAAAGGAAATTCTGCAATGGAGGTACATGCATGGACTCTAGGTTATGTTGTGCTGTGTATTTAACCCTTTCTCTTGTTTAGGCATCCTATATATGAAGTAAGGCTCTAAGACCATTGTAGTCTGCCCATCAGTTTTCACGGGTACAGAACTTACAGTATACCTTCCATTCTTACAATCAGTCCAGAGCATGCTCCTTCTTACCCCTCCTCATGACACTTCACTTTATACTTTGTGAAATGGAAGAATATGTATTAGTAAAAGCAATAAGATAAATATATTAAATACATCTGTGTATTTTATGTAATATGGGTGTCACTTGCTGACCCAAATTGCCCATCAGAGCAGAAGAAAATGATCCTTTATGCTATGGCTTGATGAGATGGTAAGTGGAAATGATGCTGCATGTGTTCTTGCATCACAGAAAAAATAGAACTTAAGGCCTAAAGATGAAGAGGACAGGGATCAGAGGAGACTGAGTGCAAGGTCAATGAACAAGAAAAGGATTTCTAAATTGTCAGCAAAACAAATGGAAGGGCTAAGGAATTAAAACAGGTCTCAGTGGTTGAAGAGGTAGTTCACCATTAAAATGCACTTAATAATCTTACAGAAGACCTAGATTTGATTCCCAGCCTACCCATGATGGTTGATAATCTGTAACTCAAATTCTAAGGAATATAATGGCTTTCTCTCACTTCTGATGGTACTGCATGTATATGGAATGTGTGTGTGTGTGTGCGTGTGTGCACTCAGACACAATATATACAAAAATCAAGCAAAATATCTACACAAATAAATCTCTCAAACATACAAGGATAGGAAAACTTACATCCTCAAAATATTATTTTTACATGTACTCTAAGTCCCAATGAAGTCCCCAAACATTATTTTGTAGATATTGGCCAACTGATTTAAAGCTTCATGCCAGTAAATGACTCCAAATAGTCCAAAACAACCTGGAAATACAAAACAGCAGCTCCTACTAGCTGAGTCACAGTGTAGCTATAGGAAGGAAAACAGTATAATATAACAAAGAGGAGACACAGATTTTCCACTGACTCTAAGAACAATTGAAAAGTAGACTCAGAATAACGTCACAAGACATATGACAAGATGAGGGCAACTCAGAGAAGAAGTGACAGCCTCTTCAATGACTATCTCTCTCTAGTTAACAACCACATGAAAAACACTGCCTACATGGAATCCACATGACTATAGGTCTAGATACAAAGTAGAAACTAAGGAATCCACAGAGAAACACTAGAGAAAGTTTAGATAGGTTTGGATCAACAAGACAATTTTAGATCTAATATCAAAACCATGACAGATGAGAGAATAAATATGGTAGACTTCATTAAAGTTAAGAAATCTATTCTGAAAAATTAAACTGATATGGGCATGGAAAGATATACCAGAAGGGAACATGAGTCTGTGAAAAAGCATGTGAAAGGAGAACTAGTTTTCAAAGTGCTCTTTAAAATCCAACAATAAACAAAAAGAGTCAGCAAATAAGACACAAATAAGACACAGTTATTTTAAAGGTGTGCAAATAATAAATTCACATCTTAAAGATGCTCAATCTATTATGTCATTAGACAATTTCATGGTTAGCAAAGACATCACTATGCATCTGCTGAAATGGTTGAGATTGAGAACACAGACAATACAATACCATGTGCAGAAAGAGCTGTGGAACATCAGGGAATCTTACTCATTTGTGGTGAATATGGAAACAGTGCAGTCTCTTTGGAAGACATTTGGTAGTTTATTATAAATCCAAGTATACTGTTACTATAGTATCCAGAAATAAGAACCTTGTTATTTGCCCAAATGAGCTGAAAATGATTGTTCAGCTTCACAGTTGGGAAGGAGATGCGGGAGAAAAGGGGTGGAGGGGATATCTTACACACATGAAGTTCTCAAAGAATGAGATTTTAAAAATGAATAATTTTGGCATCTTTGTCAAAGATCATGTGTCTGTAAGTGTGTGTGTGTGTGTGTGTGTGTGTGTGTGTTTTCTAGATCTTCAATTCTATCCCATTGATCAACGTGTCTGTCTCTATACCAATACCATGCAGCTTTTTATTACTATTGTTCTGTAGTACAGTTTGAGGTCAGGGATGGTGATTCCTCTAGCCGTTCTTTTATTGTTAAGAATTGCCTTCACTATTCTGGATTTTATGCCTTTCCAGATGAATTTGAGAATTGCTCTTGTCTTTGAAGAATTGTGTTGGGATTTTGATTGGGATTGCTTTGATCTTCAGATTGCCTTTGGTACCGTGGTCATTTTTACTATGTTAATTCTGCCAGTCCATGAGCATGGGAGATCTCTCTATTTTCTGAGATCTTCTTTGATTTCTTTCTTGAGAGACTTCACGTTATTGCCATACAGGTCTTTCACTTGTTTGGTTAGTGTTATCCCAAGATATTTTATCATTTTTGTGGCTATTGTGAAGGGAGTTGTTTTCCTAATTTCTTTCTCAGTCTGTTTATCATTTGTATAAAGGAAGAATATTGATGTATTTGAGTTAATTTTATATCCGGCCACTTTGCTGAAGTTGTTTATCAGCTGGAGAAGTTCTCTGGTAGAATTTCTGGAGTCGCTTATGCATATTATCATATCATCTGCAAATAGTGATACCTTTATTTCTTCTTTGTCAATTTTTATCCCATTGATGTCTTTTTTATTGTCTTATTGTTCTAGCTAGCACTTCAAGTAATATATTGAATAGATATGGGGAGAGTGGGCATCCTTGTCTTGCCCTCTGTTTTAGTGGGATTGCTTCAAGTATGTCTCCAATTAATTTGATATTGGCTGTTGGTTCACCATAAATTGCTTTTATTATGTTTAGATATGGGCCTTGAATTCCTCATTTCTCCAATACTTTTAACATGCATGGGTGTTATATTTTGTCAAATGATTTTTCTGCATCTAAGGAGATGATTATGTGATTTTTTTTCTTTGACTTTGTTTATATAGTGGATTACGTTAATAGATTTTCATATATTAAACCAACCTTGCATCCATGGGATGAAGCCTACTTGATTGTGGCAAATGATGGTTTTGATGTGTTCTTGGATTTGGTTTGCAAGAATTTTATTGAGTACTTTTACACTGATATACATAAGCAAGATTGGTCTGAAGTTCTCTTTTTTGGTTGGGTCCTTGTGTAGACTGTTACTGAGGCTATGGAGTACTTACAAAAGGGACCTAGCATGACCACACTCTGGAAGACCCAACAAGCAGCTGAAAAAGTCAGATGTAGATATTTGCACCCAATCAATGGACATAAGCTACTGAACCTTTTGGTTGAATTAGGGAAAGGCTGAAAGAAGCTGAGGAAGAGGCTGACCCTGTAGGAGGACCAGCAGTCTCAATTGGCTGGGACCCCTGAGATTTCTCAAACACTGGACCACCAAACAGGCAGCATACACTAGCTGATATGAGGTCCCCAACACATATAGAGCAGAGGACTGCCGGGTGTGTGTTCCATCAGAGATGATGCAGCTAACCCTCAACAGATTGGAGGTTCCAGGGAGTTTAGAGGTCAGGAGGGGTGGATGCTGGGGCACAGGGACATCCTCATGGAGACAGGGGCATAGGGAGGAGGTATGGGATGTGGAACAGTTGGACAATGGTTGGGGGGGGAATGAAATCTGGAGTGTAAAAAATAAATAAATATAAAAAAATTATAAATATAAAAAATAAAACCTTCTTTCTTCTGCAGCTGAAAACATCACAAGTGTTAACTGATTAAAAGTATGTCCACAAACAAATGCATATCAGTATTACAGCAGATTTACTTATAACTGTAAAAGTCTGAAGAAATTAAGATGTCTCCCACAATGCAGGTTAATAGATATGGAACATTAGAAGAATGGAGTGTGAGTCAGATGCAAATAGTAATAATAACAAGTAGATTTAGAGAAACTTTAGATACATATTGTCTAGGGAATAAATGTAATCAAAAAAGAATGTGATCATTTTCTCATTATATAATATTCTGAAAAGACCAAACTGTAAATGCAGTAAAACATTTAGCAGTCGGGCATTTCACAGGGAGCAGGTTGAATGAGTGAGGTACACAGTAAAGAAAGTCCAGGAACATTATTTGTTGTAATGGTGTGGCCATGCATACATGCCACCATGTGTCTGTCAGTCCAGAGAAAGTGCAATAGCAAAAGTGAACCCTAAGATGGGTTAGGAACTTCGAATAACAATGACATGTCTATCATTAGTTGTGATAAATATGGTACATGAACATGAATGACAAAACATAACTAACTGACAAAGCTAGGGAAGGTAAGTACATTTTTGAAAATGCTGAATCTTATACAAAAGTTCTGTAAAGCTAAATGTTCTCTTTTTTAAAATGTTTATTAAAGAATTGCTAAGAAAGAAATTGAATAACTGGACATTTGTGATATGACATTGATATGCTGTATTTCTACATGTTGTTTGTTAGAGAATTTATCACTTTTATGCCCCTAAGGCTTGAAAAATTCATACACACATGGACACACACACACACACACACACACACACACACACATCTCAGGCTCCATTCCATAGAGGCTTTCTTCCGGCCTGAATTCTCTGCCAGTGTATAAATTTAATTTCTTAATCAATTGATCTGTTAAAGTGTTTCTTCCCAAATCTGTTTTAGTGTTCACTGTTCCTCTTTCTTCTGTACTTAATTCGAGTTTAGGATCAACTGGGTAAAAGGACACTGTTGGATACAGATAAATTTCCTTGACTGTCAGAATTGCTACAAGAAGTAAGACCATGGATAAAAGTACCCGGTCAGAAATATAGTACCATTTTGACACATGCTTTAGGTAGTTCACACACCTTCTCCTCTAAACATTAGGCCTCTGAGCTGCCAAATAAATGAACAAGGACACATTTCCCTGTTCTCAGTGCTATGGACAATTCTTGATTTTTTATCTTCCTATTGTACTTTTATCTATATGCCATAGCAATAAATCTTATACATAGGCTTGCTAAGCCAGTTAAGTAGATATATTTTTACTTTATGCTTTTGTTTGAACTGCTCCTTCTGAGCAAACATGCCTGCATTGAAGCAATGCTATTTATAAATAATGTGACTTTTTTTAAACCCTCTATTTTTAGCTTGAGCAAAATCACCATTTCTTTCCTGCTGAAAGAGCAGTCATGCACCAGAGACTTTCTTTTTTTATTAAAAAGCAGAAAATAAAATCATTTCACAAATAATAAACCTCTGCACTTTTACTTTGTTTTTAAGATGCTCAAAGAAACTTAGCTGATGAGGTTTCTAGTCTAACGATAAATCTGACAGGAACTGAGGACATTGTCTGATCTCTCTCATTGTCTAAAGATTTAAGCTATTGAGGAGCTCTCATCTCTTAAGCAAGAACAAGTCATAAGGAATATGCACAAACACTCATGAAATGACAGTATTGATACAAAATGACTTGAATGCTACTGTTTTCTCTAGTTTCACCAAGTCTTGGAAATGATGATCTCTGAAGACATTTCATTTTCTTAACAGAAAGCTTCAAGGTAGATCAAGTTGAAATATGTATGTGTATGTTGTTATGAATTGTTCTTTCTATGTATCCAGAGAAGGGATAATATACAGGTTCTGTAAACTTGAGGGATTTTTCATTTTATTATCTATTTTTTGTCCCTGAGTATTTATGTTTCTGTGTATACATGGAAATTGATAGGCCTGGAGCTTAAATGGGCACAAACATATCCTCCCCTCTCTCCCCTGTGTGTCTGTGTCTGTGTGTGTGTGTGTGTGTGTGTGTGTGTGTGTGTTCTCCCATGACTTAACAAGAAGTCTTGTCAACATAGCTTGACCAGAAATTCAAAGGCTAAGTTCAATAGGAACTTAGCTACTATGGTCTTAACCCCCAGTAAACTAGATCTTATCAAATCTGTCAGGTTGTACTGTAATCTGCCTTTTTGTGGACAAGGAACCAGCTGCTGGTAAGGTGCTACCCCATGCTCTATGTGCATTAGTACTCTTTTCTGTGGTCTTCAGTGGAGAAAGAACTGACCAATACAGGATAAATATTTTTATATTCCCGTGATTAACTCCTTCTACAGATTCAATGACATACAGACTTTGTATTTGAATCTACTTGTCCTAAATAAGGAGTTTCTATAATGTTCCAGCACTAGTGGAGCATTGCCACATATATCTTTCTCATTTTGATAAACCTGCAGAAAATTAATATTTAAAAATAAAAAGTGAAATCCTTGATTATCAGACATTCAACTGTTTGCATTTTCTAATACCAATATGCAGAACTGAAGGATAACATTAAAAAAAAAAAAAACCAAGAATAGTAAAAGTGCAAGCACTAAGATCAATGATAAGTAAATGAGACTTCATGAAACTGAAAAGCTACTTTAATGTAAAGGATAATGTCTGTTGGGCAAAGAGGCAGCCTACAGAATGAAAAATGGTTTTAACCAACTCCACACCCAATAGATGTTTAATTTCCAAAATATATAAAGAGTTGAATAAATTAGATATTAAATAAATAAATAATCCAATTAATAATGGGGTACAGATCTAAACAGAGAATTCTCAACAGAGGAATCTGAAATGGCTAAGAAACACTTAAAGAATTGTGTAATATCCTTAACCATCAGAAAAATGCAAAAACTACTATCAATAATGCAAGTAGCAGCAAATGATGGCAAGGATGTGGAGCAAGGGAAATACTCCTCCATTGCTGGTGGGAATAAAAACTTGTACAGACATTATGAAAATAAATATTTCAGTTCCTGTGAATATTGAGAACTAATTTACCTCAAGACCCAGGACACTACTTTTGGGCACAAACCCAAAGGACAATGCAATCCTCCTACATGAATAGTTGCTTAAATTTATTCATTGTAGTTTTATACATAATAGCCAGAAATTGAAAATAACCTAGATAACTCTTAACTAAAGAATGGATGAATGAAATGTGGTACATTAATACAATGAGGTATTTCTCAGCTGCTAAAAAATAATGACATCATGAAATTTTCAGGCAAATGAATGCAACTTGAACAAAACGTTGTGAATGAGGTATCTGAGACTCAGAAAGACAAATATAATATGTATTCACTTATAAGTGGATTTTATCTGTTAACTAAACAATCCTCAAGCTTCAAGCTAAAGACTCAGAGAGTTTAGGTAAAGAAGAGTGGTACGGGGATGGACCT
The DNA here is from genome assembly GCA_019843965.1 of Rhynchomys soricoides. Taxonomy (NCBI): domain Eukaryota; kingdom Metazoa; phylum Chordata; class Mammalia; order Rodentia; family Muridae; genus Rhynchomys; species Rhynchomys soricoides. The sequence continues at coordinate 686,087 of JADRCH010000051.1, read as the reverse complement.
CCCTGAGAAGGGAACATAGAATAGCCATTGTGGATAGCCATGGTATAGAGGGTCAGGAGTAAGAAAGATTCATGGAGGAAAAGGGGTAGAAGTTGAGGGTGCTGGCAGATAGCTAGGGTTGGGAGACACAAAAGGACAGTTGGATATATACTGTGGTGAAATCTATGAAGATGACCATGGTGAGGACTCCATGTAATGGTGGATACAGAGTCTGAACTTGCCATCTTTTGTAGCCTTGCAAGGCTTTTAGTGACTGGGTTGCATCTGGTTAAATTGTAAGATAGGAAGTACTGTGGAGATCCCTAAACAACACAGGCTTATGCTGGGACAAGAGGTTGCTCTCTGAAAACTGAAGGTGGGGCTTCATTCCTAAGAACAACATTCACAAAGCTCATTGAATATAGACTGTAGAGAGGACAAGTTGGTACTTGCATGGAACCTTCAAACCTACATTCTAGCATGGGAATGTATTCTGCCGAATATGAAAAGAGATATTTGGACAACAACCCAGACAAATAACTCTTATCCTACAATCTGATCTTCCCACAGGATGTGCTGGGGCAATAATGGGACAGAACTTGTGGGAGTGGCCAACCAATAGTTGGACTAACTTGAGGCCCATCCCACCAGAGGGAGCCCATGCCCTATATTGCCTGAATGGCCACCAACCAGAGACTGAAGAGCCCAGAGACCTATTATTTAAACAAATACATCTGGTTTAAAAAAATTAATGAAATAATTCCAGATATTATTCTGCTATATTCAATATATTTTGGTGTCTTTTCCAGTTGTCACTAGAGAAGCTTCTTCTGGAAAAAGATGGAAGTTGGTACAGAAACCCACAAAAAATAGTATAGAGAGAGTATAAATTAGAGGTCTCCATCGAGTCCCTTCCCTTTGAAAATGGGAACCTCCAAAGAAGATGGGGGCAGGGAAGATTGTAGGAGTTGTAGGGGATGGAGGACATCAGGTGAACCTGACCCACCACATCAACTAAGTAGGGGTCATATGGGATCACAGAGTTTGAAGCAGCAAGTACGAGGACTGAATGTGTCTGCACTAGGTTCTTTGTATAATTGTTTTGGAGGGGGGAGGAAGAGATCCTTTAATGATAGAAAAAAGGTCTAGAATCATATAGATATTCTCAATTTAAAAAGAAATAAAGAATGCCTAGTCTAAAAAAATAAAGAAGAAAAGAAAAAGGAAAATAAAGAATAAATGTAATAAATTTAAATGTTATTAAGAACACAATGATCACCAGCTAGCCTACTAAAAATAAATAATTATTAGTCATTAGTTGTAACTTAAATTGTTATATATTCATGGCTAGAACTCAGGTACTGCAGTTTCATATAGAATCCTTATGCAACAACTGTATTATATTTAGCCTTAGAAGTGATTGATGTTCCCTTTGACAGAGAGCTTTTAAAAGACACACACATTTTTGTATGGTTGTGCCTGAAGTTCTGGGAACACATGACAAATACGGTAATCAAGCAGAGCCACAAAAAGTAAGCTCAGGAAGAAGGAGGAAGTCATTAAGTTCCTCCATTCTGGCCTTGCCATGCCTGGGAATACATAGCAGCTACATAAAGAGGTTTCTGAAAAGAACAGTAGGAGAGGCTGTGAGTCAGGTGTTATGGATCCCAAGACCTTCCTGAGTAGATAGAAGTTCATACAAGGTCAATGAGAAAGCCTAGAGGTTACCACAACAAGTTATAGAGGAAAATTTCAGTAATTGTCAATAAACATGAATTGGTCCTAATTCCCTATTCTTCCCACATCATGAAAATAGGAAGAACAGGTAAAATATCACTATCATGTCTGTAAAAGCTTTGCATGTTCTTCTGTTACATCCTTGCCTATCTTTTGTATGTAATTCCCGTTATTGTCCATCACCCTATGGCAATCAACTCACTGTTTTGCTTGTATTAGTTTGGATTTTATCAGGGAAACAGACCCTCCTACTTTGAAGTAAATCAAATACAGGAATTGCGTTTAGTAAATCATGTCTAACTGAGCAGAAAGTAAAGTAGAGGACAGCAGGGATAAACTGAGGTATTAGAAAATTAACAAAAACCTAGAATACATCAGCAAAACAAGGGTTTACATCTGCGCTACTTCCAAAGTCCATGATGTGTATGGACTATAGAAGAGTTCAGTTGCATTACATCGTAAAAGTGTCCATCTGGTCCAAGATAATATGCAAGGGAATGTTGGAGGAAATGCATACCCATCTTCTGCCCCACAAGGGCAGCAAGGTCAGTGTATTTGCAAGAACATGCAAAACTTGTAGTAACTTTGTCTTAAAGTGCCATTTTGAAGATAATAAGAGCTAAACAATAATAATCTATGGATTTTTCAAACCATAATCTAGACTAATATAAGTAATAAGATATTGTAGAACTATGGATTAATTAGCTTGATATGGCTAAAGTCCATTCTAGACTGTGATCTTCTTAGGAAGCTTTGGGAGGACTAAGTGAAATTTTTACCTATTGTTTTGAAACATAGACTTGCTATGCAGTTTAAGACAGGCCCAATGTCATCATTTAGATCAAAAGAAGCCAGAAGCCAAAGAAATGTACTTTAGGAATGACAGGTAAGAAGTTATCTAAAATTGAACCTTAGGAATTAAGCTATTATCACTGTACTATAAAATTCTTTAAAGATCTTTGGAATCGGTGTACTTTTGCATCAGGAAGGATGCAGAACATTTGATGTTGGTGGCCAGAGTGGAGGTTTAAAAGGAAGGTGTACTTTCAAATTCCTCCCATTAAGAGGTGGCTTCTGTGTCTCTGTGATCACCATGTTCTCAGATTATAGGTAGAAATAAGAACATTTTTGGTTTTCTTGCCTACATTAGAAGTTGACAGTACTTCTAGCTTGTGAAATGGCTGTTCTTGATTTCAGAGAACACAATATGAAAAAGCACAGGCTAGTGGAATTCTAAGCAAGTATATATTCTTTCTTTTTTCTTGATTATGGCTGTGATACCAGCAGCTTGATTTTGTGCCCTTAAATCTTCATTGATTGACTGTAACCTAGAATTGTAAACCAAAGTTCTTTTGTTTATCCAATATCATAAATGAAGCTAGAAAAGCAGCTATAGACTGTAGGTAACTGGTAGGAAGGAGATAGGTGTGCTAGTATTTTATTAATAACAACTGATCCTTCAGGTCCAACTGATCAGAAACCACAGAATCGTAGTACAAAATATCATGCAAATGGCCTTTGCAGAGTCCTTGATTTTCTCTGAAACTTCACAAGTCAGGTCTCTGCTTTCTGAATCTCTCATAGCATTTCTATCTTCTAAATTTCCATAACATCTCAGTAATATCTGAGCACAAGATAACCTTTTCCATTCCAAATCTCAAAAATCTTTCCATAGTTCTTCCAAACAAACAAACAAAAAAAAACAAACAAAAAAACAAAACCAAAACCAAACCAAAACAAAACAAAATAAAACTAAACAAAAACACCAACATGGTCAGGTCTGTTACAGACATTCCTTACTCTCTCAAATGAATTTATTTCCTACTTTTTTCCCTGTTGCTATTTTGAAACAACTGACAAAAGCCAACTTGAGATAGAAAGGCATTCACACTCCATGTTAAGTCCATCATGTAGGGGAGTCATGGCAGAAGCTCAGAGCAATAACCTGGAAGTGAAAAATGAAGTTAAGACCATGCTGCTTACTGATTGGATCTTCATGACTTGATCAGCTGGCTTTCTTATATAACCTAGGACCACCTCGCCAAGTGTAGTAGCAGTCACAGTCTGATGGGCCCTCTCACATTAAACATTAACCAAGAAAATGTCCCACATACATAGCTACAGGGTGATCTGATGGTGGCAATGCTTTCTAGGTAACACTAGTCATGCCAAGGTGACAATAGCTAAGAAGCAAACTTGGTCAAATTTACCATTAAAATTAGGTGACTGATAAGAATAAGCTACCTTACTCATGTTTTAGTATTCTAGACTTCATCTTACCTATGCTTAGTCATACAACCTGAGGACCACACATATCATATAGCACTGAGATTCATTATCAATATCATAAAAATGAGAATGAGAATAGCAGAATATGACTTTCTGCTATAACCAAATTGCAGATACAGTAAAAAGAAACTTCAACCAAACATTTCTAGAACTGTCTATTATGTTTTTGAGAGATATTACATCAGCTGTCACTTTTACATGTTTTTCCAAATCTTCCAATTGCTGTGCCTGCTATCTGCTGTACTTGTTCTGTGAAGAGGGAACTTGCCATTCCTCTGTTGTAAGCTGATTGGTGAGAGTCTTAGGAGACTTTCTCAGGATCTTTTAACCTTAGTGTCTTAAGATGTCATACTCATGCTGTAGCTCATGAGATGACAACTCATCTCAGTCCTTTCCTAAGTTTCTTGACACTACCTATTTTGTTTCCTGTCTTTACTTATCCAAAAAATTATCAAAAATTATCTTGTTTTTTCATATCTTTGCTTAATAAGTATATTTTAACATTTTAATAATACCAATCTACTTTCTGACATGTTTAGTTATGTATTCCCAGTCCCTATGCCAGCTATCTACTAAAGCTCAACAGTATTAGCTAAACAAATTCATTGAACGACATGGATAATTTTGCCTCATCATCAGTGATAGAACTTTGGATTTTCTATGTATCTAGCCTTTCTCCTTGAGGTTTTTGTGTCTGGTCCATAAACTTTATTTTTATATAACTTAGCAAAACGTACATACTTTCTACGATATAAGACCTTGTGAAGATATTGATGGAGAATTGAGAGTATCTGTAGTAATAAATGAGAACCATACAGTATGCATTTAGCTAGAGCATAATTGCTTCCAGAGGCCTTATTGTACAGCTTATAAATAGTACCCATTCCCGATTATCTGGTCACACATTGAGCTACAGTATGCTTTGTCAGCAGTGCATTTGCAGAGCGTTCTCTAGTACAGTCTTTTCTGTATGCCTTCTGTCCTATGACTGCCAATTCTCTATGTATAGCTCTCTTCCTTTCTGTGTATGCTTTGACTGCATTTGGGAATGAAAGCTTAGTTATTGGACATGCCCTTATCGAATTGAGTTTAACTTGGAAATGAATTGCCTTTTGCAAAGACACATAGTATTATACTGTGTTCTTCTCTTACTCTCTCTAAAACAGATGAGGAGTTTTCCCAGAATCTATTTCAGCTCCAGCCATGTGTAGGCAGAGAAGCCATAGCATTCATTACATGGGTGCTGATCCTAATGCAGGTCAACTGAAGGACAGACAAGAAAAGCTATAAGAGGAAGCTACAGGGTCACCTTTAAGGAATTTTATTTTTTCATTCCTAAAAGGTGAGTAGGTGAAGCTTGGATAGGAGATAGAGAACTCCCCTCCCCCAACCCTGATCTTTTTCTGTCTTTGAATACTGAAGGTGCTGTTCAAATGCAAATGTCTAACATAGAATTACATACAGTCAGAATGTAAAAAGAAAAAAAAAAATCCCTACATGCTCACAACATTTTTACTTTCTTTCTGTAGCTGCTTGAATCTGCAAGCACTCCATGAAGGTGGGGTAAGAGATGAAGTGTGAACACTTGTTTGGGCTGGCTTACCAGGTGATTTGAAAGGCTCCTTAAGGATTTTGAATGCTGTCTTGAAAGGAACTGGTAGACACTGACAGGTTTTAGGCAGCAAATTATTTTGTCAAATTTACAATTTAAAAGCTACCTCTGGCTACAGTGTGTGGGATAAATTGGAGTAGGCTGAGACTAAAAGCAAGAAAAAGATTAGGGAGGCCTCTGCTACTGTCTATAAAAAAAAAGACAGTAACTTTGCAATAAAGAAAAAGAATTCTGTGAAAAGGGCTAGGGAGGAACTGATTAGTCTGGGCTGAGAAAATATCTCAGTGGTGGCCTCTGAGCAAGACCTGGTGGCATCTCTTGGTTTATTAATATGCTTTCACGTCAACACCTACCAAAGAAAGTAATAATACACTGAGGTGAGGAGAGGTTATAGGCTTATATTTTTCAAAACCTAATTTAATAGGGTTCTTAAACAATTCAACTTCCCTTATAGACCACTGACCAAAGGTAAGGGAGGAAGATGGTTAATGGGACAAGGGGGACATGGACCTGTTTAGAGGTAGTTCTGTGGGGTGATTCCAAACTTTGTTATAAGCAGTCCAGTCCACTATCAAAACACCAAATGTGAATCAGCAGCAGCAGCTCAACCCAGAAGAAATCTGCCAATAGTCGTGAGTCTGCTGGAGTCTGCTGGAGCAGCAAGAAACAGCAGGAACACCACCAGAAGTTCTTTGTTGTATTTCTTGTTATGAAGTTATGACAAGTGAAGATCAGCAAAGAAAGCAAGGTGAACCAATGCCAGAGCATTGTCCACTGTCTGCTGGGTTATTCTTATACTCTTTTCCAAACATCCTATGTCATCTCACATGTCTGCTCTAGCAAAACATTGCATACCCTTTTATCAGAGAGTTTCCAGGAAAAATACCATGTGTTTGTTCTCAGTAAAATATTCTATCATGTGTCTGATTCAGCAAAACATCCTCCCATAAGACAGCTTCAAGAAAAACATCACATGACACAACTGAGTCTACAATGAAACCAGAAATTCCCACTTCAAGAGGTTGAGGCAAAACCAATGCGGTTATAGTTAAATGAATGTGATTATACAATGAATGAGAAACCCTGTGAGTCTCAGGTAAAGGTTCCTATCAGATAGATATTTGCTAGCTATTTTCCTTTGCATAACACTGTGTTTCTGGAAGAGACACTTATTCACTGGGCAAATTCACACTTATTTTAAGTTAATTCTGGAACTTTCTAGAAGGCCTTTTAGAGACTATCAATTCCTTGAATGCTCTCATTTCTTCAAGGGCACTGAATCCTCTCTCCTAGAAGAGTCACTCAAGTGATTGACATAATAGGAAAGGACAGGAAGCTGAGGCAAATATCTCAGAAAAATGGAAACAGAGAAGGAAGGATTATATCTTAGATTCAGCTTCATTCCAAGTTGGACTAAAAGATCTGAAGATAGGAAACACTGAGGCCAATGGAGTCATTACCAGTAAACTCACACCATGGACAGCTTCCTCAATACCAATCAAGGTAGTTTGAATTTCTTGACACAAGGCCTTGGATAATACATGTATTTGGTCTGTGGTAACTCACTAACCTTGGTGATGTATAATGATACAGTAATGATAACTTTAGTAACAGTGATAATGTAAGAAGGAGAGAGATGGGATTTAAAAAAGGAAAGCATGCTACAGGTAACACTCCCACCTCATTTCTCCATGTCTCTGAGAAAGTCCTCGGTTGAAACTGACAAATGAAACAGGGATATGATGTGGCCTCAGTTGAGTCTGCTTCTTACATTAACTGGTTTGTTTTTGTTTTTGTTTTTGTTTTGTCACATGATTACTTGAAGCAAGTTAATGATGTATTTAACGATAACAACTTGTGAATATGCAAAATAGAAACTGACTATGAATACAATGAAATACGCTAATGTTCACCTTTAATATTACACCTTGTCAAAGGGGTTGGCGGGTAACTTTTTTTGATGTAATTATCACCACAAGTGTTGATGTCAGAACCTACTCTTTTCTATGCTACCAGTTTTCAGAGCTGATTATCCTGAGCTATGATTTAGAACCCATAATCACATTTCTATTTTTGCAAACAAGAGCACTTAGACTCAGGGAGATTAATTATCAAGCAGTTAATAATGAGAACTAAGACAATGACTACGGTTTTATAGAAGTAACTGCTATTTCCTAGCATATACTTTCCTTTAGAATTCACTTCTCAGCTGTGTAAGTTTCATATCATTCATAAAAGGGTTACTTTAAAATTAATAGTTAATAGTGGTATGTGTTCCAGGGAAAATCAGTCTACAAACCCCACATGTACTAACTGTGTACTCACTCTATCTATCTATCTATCTATCTATCTATCTATCTATCTATCCCTGTATATCTTCTATCTTTCTATGAATGAACTGGGAAAATCATCTGCCAACTGTTAATTTATCACCTATTCTTCCATCCATCCATCCATTCAACATCTGTTACTGACTATATATTATTTATCTATACCAATATCTGTATCTGTATTTGTCTGTCATTCTATCTATCTATTTATCTATCTATCTATCTATCTATCTATCTATCTATCATCTATCTAGGTGTTTGGAGGCATTATTCAAAAGTCTAACCCCTTATTTTAAAAATCAATAGCATAAAATTAAAGGGACCACTTAAGATAATTGGCTTGAGTTGGCCCTGCCTCTCATTTGATTATATAATATTCAGTGTAAAATATATATGTCTTTGCTTTTCTACTCTATGTGACAATACCAATCTTCCTGGATTACCTTATATACATTGAAGTAATATTTAAATAAGTGTCATGTTCAAGACTGTTTGCAAATGTAAGAAGGAGGGTCTTTCTATATATAAGCAGAAAACTGTCAGTCTCTGTTGTGGCTTGTCTGGTCCACACATTTTTCGACTCATCATAGACACCTGTTCCCCATCTTATTTTCTTTTCATTTATTATACTTTGTGACAGTATCAGAGATAAACAACTTAAAACCTGTCCCACTAATAGTAAAGAAAACAGATATTTCTTCCTGGAAGGTGCTTCTGACCCAGCACCATGCTATTATATACTTATATCCATTTATCATGATACTTGCTTATTATATAACTAATGTAAACCTATTTTTACAAAGGACTGAAATAGCACTTCTAGCAAAAGAAATGGTCTTCTATAGAAAATATGTATGCTAACATCTGATATTAAAATGGGTTAATATGTACACCTTGCAGAGGAAAAGTCACAAGACTTTCCAAAGGCCCCTATCCAGAGAGTTTTCAGGATAAATAGAATTGTCAAGATAATATTAACCATGGGAAAACATAAAACCTGATGCCTCTGTATAAAAAGAAGCCTTGCCTGGTTTAGATAGATAGATAGATAGATGATAGATAGATAAATAGATAGATAGATAGATAGATAGATAGATAATAGATAATAGATGATAGGTAAATTAGTATATGTGAGCTTTTCAAATTTTTAGTTTTCCCTTAAACACATACCTTTACAAAAGAATCTTCACAGGCTTTCTTGGTTGTAGATACTGTACCCTATGTTTAGAGGTTTCAACTCTTTCTCCAATACACAAAAGTTGGAGTTATAAGATATAATAAATATTGGTAAACACTATTAACTGCTATATAAGTATCACAGTTGAGCTTTACCTAAGGATTTGTTGTTAATAAGCCCTTTTAATTATGTCTGGAAATGATAGATTAAAACAGTAAAGAGCAAGAATTTAACAGAATGTACTTTTATGTCTAGTTGCCATGAGCACAGAACTGTCAACATCTATGTCCTTTAGTAGAAACTGGTTAAACTACTGTCATGGAAGTCTATGTGTTATGGACACTTTAATTATGTTGTAATTAACAACAGCTTTAAAGAATCAATGAAACTACTGCTGAAGACATGTTCTGGTCATAAATACTGCAGACAGTTTCTGCCAGCCTAGAAAGGCTGTGGGGCAGGGACTATACCAGGAGACTTGGTAAGGTTGAATGGATTGGAATCCCTGGAACCTCATACCAGAGGATCTTAGGAGCTTTACCTGCTTCCAACCAGGCCCTTGTCACATGACCACACTCCCTACATAGGAATATGACTATATATGGTCACATAGCCCAGAACAGAGTTATTCATGCTATTAAGGTATCTAGATGGGCCCTGAGGGTTTAGCCATTAAACTTCTCTTCTCAGACATTCCTTCTTGCAAAAGGTATTTAATCTCTGACCCACTCTGAGGAGGTGGTATATACCCATTTTCCAATATGAACAGTCAGTAAATGGTATGGATAAACATAAACTGTTTTTTTCATCAAGAACCACTGTAGGGAGCATGAAAGAAGCCTTTGTCTACAGAGCCATGCTGTCTATGTCTCCTGCAGAAGGCACCTCCTTGCTTCCAGACTCACCACCACTGAGCTTAGCCAGAGTTCCCCATTACCTGGCTCCAGGCTCATTGTTCTCAACCTGAGGGATCCTCTATTCCCAACTCCATGTGGTTTTCAGTGGCAACTGGAAGCACAGGACTCTGGGAACCCCAGCTTCATCCTCAGCCTATGCTGTTTCTCACTCTGGCTGAGGCCACCACCCAAGGCTGCATTCATCCTTGCCCTGGGTGGTGCATCAGAGCTTCCTGTAAGCCTAGACAGCAGGCTTTTCCTTCCTGGTAAATTGTTCCTACACCCCTGCTGAACACAGAATCACAAAAGGCAAGATTCTAAGGAAGACCAGCCTGGGTGAACACTAGAGGTCCCTGTAACTATGTTCACTAAAATCAAACAGGGACATCATATCTTGATGTCCCAGCAGAAGACCAGAGATTAGTATTGACCATGATCTTTCATTTGTGTGAATGTTGTGTAACTACTGGTCCTCATGGCCATGACTTTTCATTTGAATGAATGTTGTATAATTACTGGAGCATAGACCATCCCAACAGCCTCTTTATGGCTATATAAATAAGATTGTTTATTCATTTTGCAAATCTGTCAGACCACTCCCTTCTTGTTTGTCCCTGGTATCTCAGAGTTAGACTCAATTAAAATTTTTCTTCTTTCACCGAAAGTGAGGTTTTCTTCCTCATTTTTGAACTTATCTGGTAGAAGAATGAATTGAGCTGGAGAGACAGAGAGAAGCCAATGGAAGCTTCTGTAGTTAAATGGCAGTTGTAAAAGCAGCAGCAGGTAGTACTGTGTCCAGTTTTCTGAGGAACCTCCAGATTGATTTCTAGAGTGGTTGTACAAGTTTGCAATCTGACCAGCAATGGAGTAGTGTTCCTCTTTCTCCACAACCTCACCAGCATCTGCTGTCACCCGAGTTTTTGATCTTAGCCATTCTGACTGGTGTGAGGTGGAATCTCAGGGTTGTTTTGATTTGCATTTCCCTGATGACTAAGGATGTTGAACATTTCTTTAAGTGCTTTTTGGCTATTTCAATTTCCTCAGTTGAGAATTCTCTGATTAGCTCTGTTCCCCATTTTTAATAGGGTTATTTGATTTTCTGGAGTCTAACTTCTTGAGTTTTTTTTTTTATATATTGGATATTAGCCCTATATCAGATATAAGATTGGTAAATATTTTTTCCTAATCTATTGGCTGCCATTTTGTCCTACAGACAGTGTCCTTTGCCTTTGTTGGACATTAGTGGGAGGAGCAACCCTTGGTCCTGTGGAGAGTTGGACATCAGTGGGAGAAGCAACCCTTGGTCCTGTGGGGATTTGATGCCCCAATGTAGGGGAATGTCAGGCAGGAAGATGGGAATGGGAGTGGGGGAGCACTCTCATAGAGGCAGGGGGAGGGGAGATGGGATAGGGGGTTTCTGGAGGGGAGACCTGGAAAGAGAATAACATTTGAAATGCAAATAAAGAAAATATCCCCCCGCAAAAAAGGTAGCAACAGCTTGCAGCCTAGAAACTTCAAGAACACTTGCAGTTAGAGGAGCAGCAATGGTAAGACACCACATGAAGAGTCCCAGACACAAAACCAGGGGAATCAGTATTATCAAAGATAGTGATGGATGGTGGAGCTATAGGCAAATTAAGATGTGAAAACTTTGAGTTCTGGTCACTGGAAGATTTCTAGGTAGATGCTAAACCAAACCTGCCAAGGCTTTGATGCTTTGGGCATAAGAACTACCAGCCTCACAATGATTAAGAACGGAAAGAGAGCTAGATGGAGTGCTATGTGACTTTTGACTTAGCACTTGGAATTCAGAGGTATGTAAATGACTGTGACTTCAAGTCCACCCTGCTCTATATAATGAGTTTTAGTATAGCCAAACTATAGAGACCATATCTTAAAAACAAGCATACCACCAGCCTTAAGTGCTATGAAACACTAGAACTTGTCAAGGACCAATGGTTCTTGCATACTAGCACCAAGAACTATAATTCCAGCCATTCTCAAAACTAACCAGCAGCTGTAACACTGTCAGCTGTTACGTACTACCCCTATTCCCTGATTCTAAAAGGCGAGCATTACAGTAACTATGAAGTACTGGAGCCAATGGTGGTTAAATCCCAGAGCAGTAATCTTCCAACCCAGTTATCTGAAACCATAAGTCTCTGGACTCTACAGACTCGACCAACATATCCTAAGCTCTCAGAGCTTTGAGATAGCAAGATTAAGTCACTCAACGCAGACTCAAGTTTTTGGATACTGAAGGGCCCTGAACTGCTCATACTAAGCATTTATCTTTTCCACTTACAGAGTTCTTGTAAAGCAAAAGAGAGCCCAGATAGATGAACCATAACAAAAGGACCATTTAGTTGAAGTGGCTGTATTCAATTGTTAAGCCAGTAAAGGGCCATGTTAATGTCTGTGATTCTAAACTTCTAAGCAGAGATTCCAAAATAGCTCTCTTAAATTTATAGAGACTTCACTAACTCCTAGACTTTGAGCCTAATTTGTCTGACGTTCTAGAAACACATGAACATTTGCAAGAATTTAAGAATTATGGTTTTAGAAACCAGAGTCATGAAGAAAATTCACTAGAGTTCCCAAAACAAAATTCTAGAGGCTAAGTGGCTTCAACAAAATAGATATGTTATTCCAGAATGAGACATCACCAGCTCTTATCATAGTTAGGCTACATAATAAAGAGTGGGTGCCTCTCCTTAGCTTATCATAGCCAGCTAGCACTCTGTGGGGCTCTCTGGCTTATTAGGATCCATCTTACCATGGTGCTCTCTGTCTGTCTCTGCCTTAGCTTTCTTTTGATCAAGACCCCATCAGACTGCTTTTAGTTCTGCTATGAGTGCACTACATCTCTTTAATAGAGTTTACTGACTCTATTTTCCATTGCAGTCATATTAAGAGGTATTGGACGTTGGGAGCACAATCAATAAATTGGGAGATAGGCTTGTACGCCCTCTATAGTCACTCTCACCTGCTGAAATACCCAGTACAGGCTGAGTGCAGTAAGGCTTGTTTAAGAAACAAGTAAAAGAAATGACATATGTATTCTCTCTAAGAGCTTGTTCCATACAAAGAAATAAGCAGAGCTTTCTCCTTTCAGCAAGAGGGGTCAGGATGCAATCCCAGACTGTTGTTACTTTCATATATGTTTGAGTTACACCCTCAAACTTAGTCCAGCTATGTTAACCACCTCTCAGCTTCTACAAGGATGCAAGCGGGAGAACTTGACTGACAGCCACTGTGCATAATTGACAAAGCAGGAATCTGGCTATAGGTCTGATCTCATTTCCACAGGATCTTCATGAGGGGTTTCAGAGATCTGCCTGCCAGTAGCTCTCACCCCATCTTGTTCTGGACCACTTGTGCATCTTGAATCATTTATTACCAGATGTCCTTGTTTCAACTTACAAAGCAAAAGTGTCTTAAGCAAGGAGGAAGACTGCAGAGATGTAGCATGGTGCCTCCAACAAAGCTGCATCCAATAGTGACAATGGTCAGGTGCTGACTTTGTGGACAAGAGAATTAATTTACTTCAGCTGGAGTGGCACTTGAGTTACCCATTAAAAAGACATGACCCACATTGCCCATCAGCTCAGTCTCTCACAGATGCACTCACTTCCCAGAAGACTAACTGGCATCTTTAGAACAGATTCTCACCTTCTCCTTTGTAGTCAGTAACACACTGGGATTAATTTTAGACTTCACTAACTTGGGTTTATTTTGAACGACAGAAGTTTCCATTTAAGTCTATTGAAATATACATCCTGCAGGTTTCATGTGTGAGTATGTCTGTGGAAGAAGAACCTATTAACTAACTTTAATAACACTTAATGTGAGTTATTTCAGAATATTGTCAATGGATGGATAATTTTGTGCCAAAGATAAAATAGAATCTTAAACCAAAAGATCCTATGGATGAATCCCAAACTCATTTGCTTTGCAATAGTGTCTTATCTTTGTGACTTTTCAATTGTGATTTTTACCCCCATTTTTTCCAAACTTTAAGTTTTAAAGCTTTGTTTTCAATTATCATGAATGGCATTGTCTGCTTAGGCTGTCTTCTGATTTTTGTTACAGTTCTGTAAAGTATCTTAAGCTCTTGGAGATTAGAAATTCCATTGCTGTGGGTTGCATGGTCTCCATGTCTCCCAATCATTCCTGTGTTGCGAGCAGAGTCCAGATAATATAAGGAGGAATCTTTGTATGGTGGGATCTGGGGGAGCTGGCTAAGGCACTGGAGGCACTAACTCTAGAAGTGATGAAGGAAGTTCTGTAAAACTGAGTTACATTTTTGTTTAGTATGGAATAGATTATTTAGTGCCTGGGGAGGGGAGTTGAGGGAATAGTGACGAGAGAGAGAGAGAGAGAGAGAGAGAGAGAGAGAGAGAGAGAGAGAGACTGGCCATGAACACATTGACAAAGGACGGGAGAATGGGGAGAGAAGGGTCAGAGAGGGAAGAGGGTAAGAGAGTAAGAGAGTAAGAGGCTGAGTTACATTTAACAGGGGATTTTTAAATGAAAGTATAATCTAGCCACCTCAATTGCTCTATACTTACCTCTCTGCCATTTTGTTTTACATGACACATCCAAGGAAACCTCACTAGAGTCAGTTGATAGAAATGCTACACACTTTAACCTTCAAACATGAGTTAAACCTCTTTATTTTTATAAAGTACTGCTCCACAGTAACATTATAGCAACATGAAATGTGCTAATATATTAAGTTTCATAGAGATGACTTAACTCACTGAAGGGCACTTATCAGACATTGAGCTATGGTCTTTAGTTTCAAAGCTCTACTTATTCTGTTATCCAGTTTCCTGGGAACCTCTCAGGAAGACTTAGGTTTCATTAGGTACTCTGTGAAAGACTCTCCCAAATGACCCTGCTAAGTCACAATACACAGTTGAGTGAATCTATCAGATAAAAAAAAAATCTTCAGGGATGTCAAGAAGGTTAAAATAGACTCCAAGCATCACTGGATCAAATCAGAATTTCTCAAGGAGTACGTTAGGGATGCACATTTTCTGCTCACAACTTATAAGAACATGACAATTAGCCACTAAAGCAATATACTGACATGGCAGAAGCATCATCATACTCTGAATCAGATGACTGGATTTCTCTCCAGCTTGAGCTTAGGTGGGTGCTTTAAAAAACAAAACAAACAAACAAAAAAAAGAACTTGGTAGGAAATTTACTTACTATCTCCAAAGAATCAATAAATAAATTCCAGCCTCCTTCCTAGAGCAGAACGTCCTTCCTCTGGCTTGTCCACTTTTCCCTTTCTTCTGTTGGCTATTTCCCTTTTTTGATAGTATATTTTTACCTTATTTAGCATATCCTGATAGCAGTTTCACCCCCTTTACTCCTTATCCTCCCTTCAATCTGCATCCACTCACAATTTATGTCTCTCATTTCAAAATACTCCTACAGGCTTCTAAGAGATAATAATAAACCAAAATAAAACCTCATAAGATAAATTTAAAACTAACACATTGGACTTGGCGGAACAAACAGAAGAAAAAGAACTCATGAAAAGGCACAAAAATTAGAGACCCTCTTGTTTGCAAAGTCGAGAATTTCATTTTGAGCTCTATACTGGAAGTCCTAACATATCTGCTCCAGACCTGTGCAATTCTTGTGCATCCATCTCAGTCTCTGTGTGTTCATATGAGTTTTGATTATGTTAGTTCATAGGATCTTGTTTTCTTCGTGTCTTCTCTCCCCTTTGGCTCTTACTCTCTTCCTGCCTTTTCTTTCTCAGGGTTCCCTGAGCCCTGAAAGGAGGGATTTGATGTCTGTCTGTACATTTCTGTATTTGTTCTCATCTGGTATAGGAGGAAGCTTCTGTGATGATTGTCACAGTTAGATGGTTTTAATCAAGATGCCTTATCTCTCTGGGTTTCAAGTCTAAGTTTGTAAAGAAATAAATGAAGACAAAATCAATTCATTGTGGAACCCCCTATGGGAACCCCCCATTGTGGAACTGCTATGAGAACACGTTTCTGAGCATTTCTTACAACTTACAATAAAATTTAAAATGCTAGCTGTTATTCCTGCAGAAATTCAGACTTAAAACCAACTTTCATTTATTCAATCATAATTCTTTCCAATATGTTCCATTATTTCAATGAAATTTTTATAAAAGGGAGAAAAATAATTGCATTCATATGTAATAAAAATATCACTAAGTATGATTTTTTCCTAGGCTCCAGGCATATTAACTTGAGATGGTTCTATAGTCTCTGTGCTTGTCATTCTCAGTCAGAACTCTAACCAAGATTTAGTCAGAACCAAAACTGCTCTAATTGCACCTTTTACATACTTTAACTACCCATCAAAATAACTAGAACCAAGTAAACAGGTATGGTTCTTAACTTGTACCCACGACAATCCTGTTACCGATGTTCTTACTTAACCTTTAGATGCCTGGGCTGGGTTCTCCTAATTCTTAGCTGTCTTTGGGAAGATAAATCTTTGGGTAGTATTGTGGTCTAGGTTCCAGAATGGATGATGTGGGATTCAGAATTACTTACCTTTCCACACCCAGAGATGTAATGTTTTATGGCATGAATCTCAATGTCCAGGGATAAAACCTCTGCCTGCATTTCTGAGCCCTCTTACCTGTCTTCCCCTCAGTTTGCCTCTCCTGTATCAGGATTTTAAATTTACCTTTGAAGTTTCACTTGGATATAAACATCTTGGTTATTATTCAGACCTGGAATTGAAATCTTATAACACCATTACTCTGGGTTCCATCCTATTTCCTGCTAAACTGGTATTTTTTTTTTTTTTTGGATGAAATCCTCTGCCAAATCATACAGGACCACGTGAACAAGATTAAGCCTTACTGTGAAGATGAGATGCCTGAGGCACAACCTCTGGTCAGACTTTTTGAAGTTCTTGTGGGTTAACTCACCCTCCAGATATTGTTTCCTCACGTCTATTCCTCTGAGGAGGAATTTTTCTATCACCCTATGAACCTATAGTGTTATCATGAATAAAGGACACAATTTAGTTCAATTTCCAGGCCCCGTTTTACTGTGTGTGTGTGTGTTTTTAATTAAACCCTAGAAGTATTTTAGTCATTCTTTATTTTTTCTTGAACTGATTATTATACTATCAAATCTAAAACATCTCTGCCCCGTGGCCTTCACTGCCATTGCCCCAGCTCTTAATGTATGCCTAGCAGCAATTCAATATACCCTGCTTTTCAGTTTTCCATCTCTCAATTCTCTGCCCATCTCACATGCTTCCTCACTCTCTGTTACTATTTCATTTTGAAACTTCCAGTCTCTCAACATAAGACTGTCCATCAAATTAGAGATCATACATCTCTTATGCTTTTATTCTTGTCCTTTCAAATCACAGGGATAGTGATAGATTTTGCATGTGGGTGAAATGTTCCCATTTCTAGTGTTTGTTTTTACAATATCTGGCAAATAATCTTTCACAGTAATGAGACAAAGTTGCCACCACCCCCTGAAGTTTATATACTTTCACCAAATCAGACAAGGGAAATAATATAATTTTACATACATTATTCTGAATGTGACCAAGCCTATCTGACTCAGGCTTATCCCTAGCTAAGCAGAGGCAGTCCTGGTTAGTACATGATGGGACAATTGCTATCATGCAAGGGTTCCAAGTGCCTTCAGAACTCTTTCTCCTTAGTTTCTTTAAGATAAAGATTTAATTTTTCATTCTAATTTGCCAGATGAATTTTCTGGCATGGGTACCAAACATTGTAGGGATAAATCTTTTTTCCAAATCAATGCTTGCAGAGCTTTAAAGAGTAGAATTATGTCAACTTGGTTAGTAAAATCAGCAGGAGTCCACAGCAAAACATGACAAGATGCTGCCCATTTTGCACTTTCCAGGAGAGTATCCAATATCCTGTAGCCTTTTGAGTCTCTCTTCTAATAGCCTAGTGTGGATAATATTTATTCATGTTTTTTCTTTTATTTTTTTTAGATATTTTAAGTGCTATCACATTGCATAGATTAGACATATTTATGCTATTTATCTGCCTGTGAATAAACATGTGGTGAATTCAGGTTAGGACATTCATAATAAACAGTCATATATAAAAATCTGACCTACCACCTTTGTAACAAGATCTGTGATTAAATGGCAATATCAATGGTATATTGATAAGGAAGAAAAGTTGTGGGGTCTTATCTACAGACAAAAAGTCAAAGACAATTAGTGACTCCTGGGAAAAGGAAAATCTCTCCCAGGGACGAATCCCATTATTTGTTCTCCAAAGCATGCAGAGTAGTGAATCCTGAAAAAAAAAAAAAAAAAAAAAAATATATATATATATATTCAACAGAAGATTCAGAAGATTAAACATATATATATATATATGCACACACATGTAAATATACATAGAATGTTTATGCAACAATAATAAAAAAGTAGGATCTCAACTTGAAGGTTGAAAGACATGGGAGGGGTGTTGAAAATGGTAAGTGTGTGCGGCCTGGGGAGGAAAGGCAGAGATAAAGTGATGTAATTTTATTTCACTTAAAACATATTAAAACTTTATATTAATGAGTGTTAAGAAACCTTGTCTGGGTTATTGTTAAAAAGAACAGAAAGTTGAAGGTCTATAGAATAGGGATGAATCTGAGAGGAGTTGGATGGAAGAGCAGAGTGAAGATGATCTAAATTCACTGTATGAATTTCTTAGAGAATTAATAAAAATATTATACTAAAAATCTTGGTCTAATTTCAGTTATGAGGTCATGTTGGCCTTATTAAACAAGTTGAGATATTTTTAGTATTCTATCTTCTGGGAGAAGTGACATAAAAGGATATTTATTTCTAAGATGTCTGATACTTTTGCAAGCTAAAGCACCAGGCAAATTAGAATGAAAAAGATAAAAGAGAAGGAGAAGGAATGAATGAAGGAAGGAATAAAGGAAGGAAGGAAGGAAGGAAGAAAGGAAGGAAGGAAGGAGATAAACTACCTGTTTCAGAACTCAAATAAAAATAACTTCAGAGTTGAAAATCATCCCTTTGATTTTCCTGGGTTATGTTTATATTCAACCCTGAGATTGCTGTCCTAGGAAGGGCACACACTGACTGACTTGGACATGGCGAACATGTATTTCTTTCTCTTACTTGATGGGCTAAAATTGGAAGTCTTGATGGAAAGTAGGGCACAGTTCCCAGAGGAAGGGTGGGTGTGTGCTGAATGGAACAAACAGCATTTCTTATAATTGACCAGCATTGCTTTCTGTTATGTCTACATAAGCAAAGGCTGGTGTGTGGAAGTTCATGAAGGCAGCAGGGGCTGTAACTTTAAGTAAAGGAAGAGCTGGAGAGCATTCAGAATGCTCTAATGATTGTTTCCTTTAAAAAGCAGTGGGCCCATCATCCATGGCAGTAATAATGGGCATGATGGATTGTTGCCTTCAGACATCTAATGGATTGAATCAGAGAGAAGGCATATTCTGATATATATATATATATATATATATATATATATATATATATATATATATAATGTTTTAAACCATAATTTCTGTGAGTCTGTTGTTAATAGATATTTGAAGTTATTAAAACCTTACCTGATGTATAATAATGTGTGAACAACTACCTTTTATACAGTTTCAAAGACAGGATCATTTTACAACATGTAGAAAGAAAATATGGTTAGGAGTGAGTTAAGATCTTGGTTTCAGAGTAGGTGAATACTATGAGAAATAGAGCCAGAGGGTAGGTGACTTAACAATGAGGCTACCCAAAGAAGCCCAGCACTTATTACAATGTCTGACACTGTAGATACTAAAAATAAGTATAACCACTGTAAATAAAATCCAGTGTGACTAATTAAACAAGTACTTGAAGAAAAGTAGAGACTTTGTATCGGAGCCTAATTATGGGTAGAAAAAAACTGCTGCTAAATCTGAAAGATTGCTGAATATTACCCTCATGAATCTAAATGTTTTGGTTTTCTTTATTCAAGGGGAAGAACAAAGACAAAGGCACAAAAATGGTCAGGGAATATTTTAGCTCTCTTATGGTGTCAAATGATGCTTTAATAGTTTGTAACATATTTTGCTTCTGTTGTAACTCTTGTTTTAAATAAGTAACTGAACATTTTAAAGTAAGAGAAGAGTTATGATTTTCTTCTACTGTAAATGTCTACCAATAACTGAGATATGTGCATACTTTGAATTGTAGTACTTCTTTCTCACTTGTCAATTATGAGGTTCTTGTTTGTTTCTTTGATGTCATACTTCTGGAGATAAAATGAAAGGTATAATGTATGTAGAAGTATGGTTCCTAAATTCACAATGTCCTTGCTAATAGGAAATTATTCCTTTGTGGTCTAGAAAATATTTCCTCTAATTAAAGACTCAGTGTGGTTTCTATGTTCTTTGTTTTATTTTTCTCTGATGTCCATATACATACTCATTTTCATGTAAACTATTTGATAAAGAGCCACTCTATGAATTCAATGACTTTTGATATTTTTATAAACTAGTTTTTCTGTAAATTGTACTTAGTTCATTTATAGTTAAAGTGGAAAATGTTTTGTTTAGAAGAAAAATACACGATCAATGATCAGAACTAGTGTTCTACTTTGTTAAGGACCATCTTAGAGACCTTGAACAAAACCCTTAACTTGGCATGTAACTCAGTTGCTTTTTTAGTAATATATTAATGTGGATTGAAGGCTTTAAAAATCCCTTTAATCTCAGCATTCAGGAGACAGAAGCAGCCAGAGCTTTGACAGTTTCATGTCAGCTAGGGTCTTAAAGTGAGACTCTATTTTAATAAAATAACAGTGAAAAATAGAACAAAGAAAATAATAAATAAACAAAAATCTGAACATTAAAGGCTGCAGAAATGAATCAGTGACGTAAGTTTGATTTACAGTCCCCATATATGATGGCTTGATCTAATACCCTCTCCAGGACCAACAAGCATGTGCAACCATGCACACACACACACACACACACACACACACAAATTAAAAAATTACATTAAAAATGTACTGACATACTCAAGGTACCTCTTAGTGTTCAGTGAGGCAGAAGAGTAGTTGCAAGAACTCAGAATATATTATTCTACATACTGATTATAGGGTTTGTGGTAAAATTTTAAAAATCCTGAGAGTGGTCTAGACAGAATTCATGAGGAAAGAAAGGTGCATGCTAAATATCTTCTTCCATTTCCTTCTTGGATGAATTGTAGCTGCGAAACACTTTGAAGGTTGTCTACTATTTACTTCTCTGTAAATTACATGATCTTCCTACACTAATCTTAAAGTTATTTTTTGATTATATAGTCTTTGCCTCTATTGATTATGATGGGTTAAATGAATGTAGTGTGTATATTAACAATGCAATCCCAAGTCAAGTTTTATTTTAAATTCATAGTATTTATTTAAGTTATCCATAAATTGTTTTATTATTTTTTTATTTTCATATAAATCAGGTTATAGTCAATGATAACTTGAATTTCTCTGCATGTATTCTATAGCAACCATTCACTTCTAGAAACTTATTTTTAAATTTGAATTATTTAATTTATTCATGTTGTTTGTTATGTGCATATGGAAAACAGAGGTGACTGTTAAATGTCTTTCTTGATTTCCTCCTTATCTATTTATTTACTTATGCATATATTTAGTCACATCTCTATCTATCCATCTATCTATCTATCTATCTATCTATCTGTTTGTTTAATAATTATGGATGCTTTGCTTACAGTTATTCTGGGTTTCACCAATGAGTAGTACCTGCACAGGCCAGTGGAGGATATCATTTTCCTGTACCTGGGGTTAGAGACGGTTGAGAGCTGTCATTGTGGGCACTGGAAATCCAACTTGGGTACCCTGGAAGCTAATCTTTACCATTGAGCCATTTGACCACTATTTTTTAAAATAGGGTCTCTAACTGAACCTAAAATCTAGACATTGGCTATACTGTCTGTCCAGAAATCACCTATTCTCAAATCCTTAGTAGGGGAGTGACTGGTGGACAATATTTAGCACCAAATCTCCATTCTTGTACAGAAAGTACTTTAGCTATTGTCTACTCAGTCCCACTTACTTTTAGTTTAAAGCATTCCTCATTTCTGCCACACCTGCCAAGAACCAGAGCCAAAACAATCAGAACTACAGAGAAATTTTCTATAAGGCAATACAAAGCCACCTCTTAAGCAGAGACGACAACAGAAACCAAGGAATAAAACATCCACCCAACAAAGACAAGAAAAGATATTAGGACTCAGAATTACAATTTTCCCAAACTCAGATGCCCAGACACCAGGGTGAAAACACAATCAATAACTGCAAGAAGAATATATTTCCATTGGAGTTCAGCAATCTGAGTTAGCTCTGAGTATTTCAACATAGCTGAGGCATGAGAAGAAGACCTTACAGAAGGTGAAGGAAGATGAATTATAACCTAAATATGTTAACTACATTCATGAAAACTCAAAGAATAAATAATTCCAGACAAGCAGTCAAAAGAAGGGAAGCATGTGTGTGTGTGTGTGTGTGTTCCTACCACCACCACAACCATCATACCACCACCAAAACCAAAATCAAAACAGCAGGAATAAAAAATCATTAGCCATTGATATCTCAACGTCAATGGCCTCAATTTCCCAATGAAGATACAGATGAGCAGAATGGATTAAAAAACAGAATCCATCCTTTTGCTGCATGCAAGAAATAAACCTTAATATTAAGGATAGACATCACCTCAAGGTAAAGGATGGACAAAAGATATTATAAACAAATGGACTTACAAAGCAAGTGGGTAACCATTTTAATTTCTGACTTTAAACTGGACTTTAAAACTAGTCAGAGGAAATAGGGAAGGACAGTACATATATATCAAGGAACAAATCTACAAAGTAGACATTTCAATTCTTAACATCTATGCCCCAAACAAATGGACAACCACATTTGTCAAAGAGCTACTACTATGGCTTAAATGACACATTGACCCTGATAATGGGGTATTTCAATACACCCACTCTCAATAATAGGCAGGTTATTTAGACAAAATCTAAACAAAAATGCTGGAGCTACCTGACATCATAAAAAAAAATGATCTAAGAGATACTTGCAGAATGTTTAACCTAAACATGAAATACCTAAGTAACGTCTTTATTTTACTGCAAAACCCACAACATGATCAGATGCAAACCCAATCTCAACAGACACAAAAATACTTGAAATAAGTCTCTGCGTCCCATCTTACCACGACAGATTAAAGATGATTATTATCAATGACAGAAACACAGAAAGCTAACAAATTAATAGAAACAGAACAGCTCTCTACTGAATGAAAATGGCTTAAGACAAAAATTAAATACTTTCTAGAATTGAAAGTAAATAAATACACAACATACCCAAAGTTATGGGACATATGAAAGCAGTTATAAGAGACAAACTCATAGCACCAAGTACCTGCATAACTCATACTACTAACTTATAGCACACCAAAAATCTATAAAAACAAAAAGAAGTCACACTCAAAAGTAGTAGATAGCAAGAAATAGCCAAATTCAGGGCTGAAAATAAAACATAATCAAAAATATTAGAATCAATGAAAGAGCTGTTTCACTGCATAAATCAAGGAGACTGGAAAAATATTTTTACAGATTATAATAAATATCTTAGAGACATTAGGGTTACTATGGATATACCTCAATATAATATGGCCAATTAATTAATTATTATTATTATTATTTTATTATTATCATCATTGGTTTTTCAAGACAGGGTTTCTCTGTATAGCTCTGGCTGTCCTGAAACTCACTCTGTAGACCAGGCTGGCCTCAAACTCAGAAATCTGCCTGCCTCTGCCTCCCAAGTGCTGGGATTAAAGGCATGCGCCTCCACTGCCCAGCTTCGTCTTCTTCTTCTTCTTCTTCTTCTTTAATACAGCCAATTTATAACAAGCTCATAAGCAACATAAAGTTAAATGTTGAGAAAACTCAATATAATTGCACTGAAATCAGGAACAATACAAGGCATTGATACAGTACCTGAAATCTTAGCTAGAGCAATATGACAATTGAAAGAGCTCAAAGGGATGCAAATTGGGAAGGAAGGAGTCAAAGTATCTTCATTTGTACATGATATGATAGTATACATAAGTGACCTATAAGATTTTACCAGGAAAAATTTACAGCTGGAAAACCTTTTCAGCAAAGTAGAGTGATTCAAAATTAACAAAAATCAGCAGTCTTCTTATATAAAAATGATAAATGGACTGAGAATGAAATCAGGAAAACAATACTTTTCATAATAGCCTAAAATAATACAAAATAGCTTGAGGTATCTCTAACAAGCATGTATGATAAAAGACTTGTGTGATAAAACTTTCAAGTCTTTGAAGAAAGAAATTGAATAATATATTACAAAATAGAAAGCTCTTCCATGTTCATGGATTGGTAGGATTAGCATATTAAATATTGCCTTCCTACCAAATGCAATCCAAAGATTCAAAGCAATTCTCAAATTTCCAACATAATCTACACAAATCTAACAGGTCAACTCGTGGCTTCATATGAAAACACAAAAAAATCCAGGATAGCTAAACAGATTCTGTATAGTAAAAGAACTACTGAACTTCTCATCACTCCTGATTTCAAGCTGTATTACATAGCTATAGTAATAATAAAAACAACATTTTTAAAAGGTAATTGATTTTTGATAAAGAAGTCAGAAACATATACCTGAAAGAGATAGCACCAATGGTACTAGTCAAACAAGATTTCTACATGTAGAAGAATCTAAATAGAATTATATATATATAAAAAAAAGACCTGAGCATAAAACCAGGTATAATGAACCTCACAGAAGAAAAAGTGGGGAATATCCTTGAACTCATTGGCACAGGAGAAATCTTTCAGAACAGAACACCATTAACACAGGCACTCAGATAAATAATTAATAAATGAGACTTCATTAAAAACAGAGAAACTTCTGCTAAAGAGATAGCTCAGCGGTTAACAGCACTAACTACTCTTCCAGAGGTCCTGAGTCCAATTCCCAGCAACCAAATGGTGGCTCATAAACATCTGTAGTGGGATTTGAAGCCTTTCTGGTGTGTCTGAAGACAGCTACAGTGTACTCATATACATAAAATAAACAAAATCTTAAAAGTTAAAACAACAGATATGTTTCTGTTGAGCAAAGGATATCATACTTACAAAGCAGCAGCCTACAGAATGGAGAAAGGTTTTTTACTAACTAGACCTACAATAAAGGACTAGTAGCCAAAGTATATAAAGAACTCTAGAAATTATATATAATTCAAGGAAAAATGGGGTACAAATTTAAACTGAGAATTCTCAATGACTTAGAATACACAGCCCTAAATGGGATTTTTCCATCAAATTCTTCAACTAATAGCTCAGGGAACTCTGAGAGATAGAAGACAGAAAAACTGTAAGACTCACAGGAGACTAAGGAGAACAAGAAAACAAAGCTTTCTAAATCAACTGAGCTAAGTAGAGCTCTGTGAACTCACAGAGACTGAAGAAGGAAGACCAGGGCCTGCATGGGTCTGCACCAGGTCCTCTGCATATATGTTACAGCTTCCAGTTCAGGGTTTTCATGGAATTTCTAAGTGTAAGAATAAATGGGTCTCTGATTCTTGTGCCTTTATCTTGGGCTTTTTTTTTTCTCTGTTGGTTTGACTTTTCCAACTTTGATATGACAATTTTTGTTTTATCTTATTATATTATATTTTGTTATATTTTATTATTGTCTCTTTTGAGCCCTGTTCTTTTCAATTGAGACACAGAAAGGAAAACAATCCAAACTACATTTATGAATCTTCATCAAGTTATAGGTGAAATTTATTTGAGTATTTTTCTGAGATGTTTTAAATTTTTAAAATTATTCTACAAATTATTATTTTATTTTTAAATTTTCTTTCCCACAGTGACACAATTTATTTATTAATTCTTTTACTTTTGCTTTGGAGTTATATATGTATTGTTTTACTATTCTCAGATAATGTACAGCTGATGAAATTTATTTGTTAGTTTCAGTCCATGTGTCTTATATTTTATAGAACTTATTTCTGACAGTAATTTCTTTTCAAGACAAACTTAGATCTACTGTGCATTATAGTTTGTCCTTATAAAGATGTCCTATAGTTGTTTTCTGATATGTCTATATGAATTCTTCCCTGTGTATTTAAATAAGAGGTCACAGGGTGCATGAGTATCTTCAGCCTCAATGATATGGATTTTCTTCTTTCATTTTGATTATTGTTTTGTCAAAAGTGACCTCAAGTATTCTGGTAATATTTTGTACACTTTTTAAATTTTTATTATTATTTTTTTCGTTTTACTCAAATTTCCCTGATAACCTACTTTAACAGCTATTCGTTAGCACGTGTGTTTATCTTACAGCAGGTTTTCAGGTAGTTAGAGACAGACTGTGCACAGGTGCAGCCTCACCAGGAGTTCCTCTTTCCTCTTATGTCATCCTGTAATCTGCAATCTGTGGAATGCTGGACTGTTAATCTCATTCTTTCCAATGGTCCCCTCTGGGGATTCTAGGAAGTGCCACAAACATTTCTCTTAACAGAAACATTTCTTCTCTTATTCAGTGTGAGTAAGGTTGAGTAAAAGCCCACTAAACTGTATTTGATGCTAAGAACATGTTCCAGAATGATCTTTAACATGCCATCATAATACTGGGGTTTACCTTCTAGCTTTGCTAGGTTCCTTGTGACTTTAGTAAGCTGCTAATTCCAGTATCAGTTTCATTATACGGAAAACAAATATCATTACCTTCCTTCCAGTGTCACACACACACACACACACACACACACACACACACACAATGATGCTAAGAGCATAATACTTTGAGGGAAAACTCTGAGTAAACATTTAAAAATGCGAAAGATGTTTTTCACAGAAAGTCTTGTAGGTCTGTGCACTGATTGACAAATAAAACTGCCAAAGTATTTGACACAAAGCCAATAAGTCAAAAGAGACTAAGTACCATGCATTCATTTTGACAGATTAATTTCTGAAGAAGCCCAAGTGGGATGAAGGACAGTGGCTTGGACCTTTTAGTTTTATTACCCTCAAAGCTTCCAGAAGGTTCAAATAAACTTTTATAGAGGTTAGTCAGTGGAAAGTGCAGTTGTCTGTGGCTGTTGATTTTAGAATCCAAATGTATTTGTTTTGGCAAAAGAAAAGAAGATGAATAGAGAGTGAAGACAAAAGAGTCATTTCCTCTACAAAGTTTCCAGTGATTTTGCACCAGTGAAGACTGTGACTCCTGAGGACAACGTGTTCCAGTAGAGAATATGAAAAGATGGAACATGAAAGGAAATGAGAAACTACACAAACACAAAGTCACCTAAGAGCTCTGAGACCTGCCCTCGTTCTTTGTTCTTTCTTTTATATCTTAATTGTTGCTGCTTCTCTCTCTTCTTTTTCATAATACAGTTTCTAGAAATAGACACTTTTTCAATATAAATGCTCAATCTGTATTCACTAGAAGCATGTGCCCTGAACATTCTTTCTCAGGCATTTCGCAAAGCATTTTAAAATTAAGCCGTTGTCAGTATAATACTTTAAGCAAAGTAGATAAGTTTGCTGAGAACCAGTGACAAAATTGCACCTCCTATACACCTCACAAAACAAAAAACCCTGTAAATTATGAGGTTTGGATCTACTTAAAATTAGGTGCACCATAGGTATATATGTGTATGCGTATTTTTTATGTATGAATGTATGTATGTATGTGTGTATGTATGTATGCATGTATTCATGATTAAGGTCACTCTCCTCTCCTCTTCCTATCTCCCCGCCTCTCTCCATGCTACATATTAAACCTAGATGTTTATGTATGCTAGTCACATGCTTCAGCACTGCATCTCCATCACATAATGAGAAATTATCTATAACTCACAGGTCATGTGAGGTAAGATGTATAAATAGTTCCAGTCAAGGTTAGTAAGAGGCTTGACTTCAAATGAATAAGGCAAGAAGGAGAACAGGATAACAGTTGTTCTTTCCTGCCCTTCATGCATGGACACTCCTACATATATGCAAATGTTGCAGAGACATGCACACAATATAAGGGTGCAAAAATCTCTGAAGGAAGACCTCAAACAGATAGTATGCAAAGACAAAGAGCGTTTATTCTGCAGAAATATTCAGCATGCGGTCAACCAAAATGGCAACCCCAGACAAAGGTGTTCAGGCCTTCTTATAGGAAACCAGGGAAACTCTCTAGAGGGATTAGGTAATCTAAAATTGCATTGGTAGATGCTAGCGGATGACAGGTAGTCAGTGGTCTGCATTCCTATTCATATGTCATGAATATTTAACCATAGGATGAGATAAGGCTACCCAGCACAGCTGGCCCTTATGAGATAAGATATTTTTCCATTTTTGTGGTTATCCTCAGGATGTTCTTTGGGCAGGAATTTTATGACCTTGTTTCTGGATTTTATGGTCTGTTCCTTGAGCTGGTACCTATGGCCTTCTTTTTGAAATCAAGCTTTGTCCTTAAATGGAAATAATTGGGGTTTATGTTGCCCTTTCAACACACACACACACACACACACACACACATATAAATGCATACACATATGTACACAGAATACATAAGATTTAGATTTCAAAGTCATGTCTATGACCTGTTAAAAATGTGAGCATCATAGTATATAAAGAATGGAAATATCTCTTCCTAGAAAGTCTGGTCTCAGAACCAGATGTCACTGACTGAAGAAAGGTAGGACATGTGTGATGGGGTTTGCTATGTTTTAGAATGTGTTTCTCAAAGATTCATGCAGAGCTTGGATCTCCTCTCCACAGTGAAAGAAAGGTGATAAGACCTTGAGGGATTATTGGAAAATTCTCAGATCACTGAGTTGTCCCTATCAACAGTAGTAACACATGTATCAGAAGTAACACATGTAGTTTATTGGGGTCCTGATGTCAGTTGATTTAAAGAGTTGTTTTCAGAAGAACAAATGTCACACACATACACGCACACACACACACATAGTCTCTCTCTCTAGTCCATGCCTCTCCGTGTTTCCATGAAGCCTTTAAAAGTGTCCTAGCTGCTGCATCTGTTTGACAATGACCATGCAGCTCTAACACCCCACTCTCCAGCTCACAAGTGGAAGCCAAAAAGGCTGTGTTATATAAAATACTCAATCTCAGGAGTTTTTCTATTATATCAGAAAATATCTTTTTCTGATATTTTCTCCCCCTCCTCCACTTCTATGCAGAACTTGGGATACAGAGTGTAATGGCTTGAATGAGAAGTGTTCCTTGTAGGGTCAGGTACATGAAAACCTGGTACTGAGTTAATAGCAGTATTTGGGGATGATTATAGAATGCTTAAGAAATTCATCCTTACTGAAGGAAATGCATCACTAGGGATGGGCTTTGAGAGTTCAAAGCTTTACCTCACACCCAGTTTAATCTCTCCTTCCTGTGTGTGACTGAGATGTGAACTCTCAGTGTCCTGATCCTGTTGCATGATACAGAGCCTCTCCCATTTTCCTGGGTAACCACAGACCAAACAAATTCTTCCTTTAACTGTCTAATACATAGTATAAGGATTTGAGGGACAGAAGCAGAGAGTTGAGTTCATGCTGTGTAATGAGTGTCCGTGGGTCACAGAAAGGCTGAGAAGAATGGCAGAATATCTTCAGGAGGTAAAATAAAAGTCCCAAGGAAGGGAAATCATCTGAAATGGATTAAAGCAGAAAGTTTTTGTAAATGTTCTTGAATTTAGATATCCAGCCTATGACAGGCTAATGATATTCTGATATTGATTTTAGAGCGTCTTGAAGTTGACATTAGAAAAAACTCATCAATGTTTGTGGCATTGACATATACAGTAAAAAAAAAAGTAAAAATTTGAAGACAAAAACAAACAAACAAAACTCAAAAAGGTAGTTGTTGGATTTGAAAAACAAAAATAGACAAAGCATTAAAGTTTAGTGTTTCAAATAAGAACTAAGTACATGTATATCACAGGGTCTCTCAGAAAATTTATTTAAAATAATTTATATTGAACAATTGAATAAATTGGCAGCTATGTAGAAGTGAGGGATCAATAAAACTTTGTACTAGAGAATGAGTCAGGGTAAATTAAACTCCTATAATTTCTGACAGGAATATTAGAATAAGAAATAGATGCCTAGTTTTAAAACCCAGATCCTAAAAGGCATTTGGCAAGAAGGCTCATGGTCTCATCACATTGAAGACATAGGGAAGTGGGTTCTTTGACATATTAATAATTGAATGCGTAGGTGTTCATATATATTACAAGGAAGGAATTAATGAGTGAATGTCAAACCCAGCACAGGTCTACAGCAAGGCATCATCTGGGTGTCTTCTCTTCAATCTTATTCATTACAGTGTTTTAACTAAGCAGTTATCCGACTGCAGGGACATAGATAGCAGTTGATGAGATGTGACATGAAGTGCTAATTCTCCTGCACAGTAGGATCAAGACTCTTATACACAATGATCCAAAAAGTGTCTTTAAATTAAACAAGAAAAAGAAGAAAGAAAGAAAAGAAAGGGGGGAGAACACATTTGTTATGGCTTTTTCATTGTAAACAAAAATTGAGGAGATAATACTAGTCCTTCACTTACTCATATTTCAACTGACCCATTTGGGAGACAAGCCTCCAGCTGATAGGAGTCTCCTTGCCTCAGGTCTGTAAGGAAGATGCCATGAACTTAATTCCTGTTGTGGTTGTGTACTTAATTTGCACACTCCATTTGAAGATGAGACTATCCAGCCTAGGATTTCCCAACACACCAGCGAGAACACAGCTCAAGTTGCTAGGAACAGAGAGATTTCCAAACATATACAATCTCAACAGGAATCAAACAAGAATTACAAGGTAAGGTGCTAGTAGGAACAACTTCCCCCCATGAAAGATTATGATAATTTCCCAACATAACAGGCATCAGCTTGCATATAGCCCAAGTAGTAGAGGTGACGTACTGCAAACAAGTCCATCCAACTCCCTTTTATTTCGATAATGATTGAATTGTAAGCTGCTTTGTACTGGAGCCTCAGCTTAATCAGGGATGGTCAAAGCATAGGAGTTAGCCAACACTTTCATGTTATGAAAAATCAAAAATAAACTAAAACAGTAGCCATCTACTTCACTGTTTTCCAAGATGATTTTTTTTCTTTGAAGTTTTTAAGACCCTAGTCAGAAAAGTCAACATGTCTTAAACCAACATTTCATGTAAAACAAGTTTCTTTTGAGTTTCATGGTCCATCTCATCACTTTTTCCCATTCATTCGTTCTTCCTTTCACTGTCCACTGAGCACTAATCAAATATTAACTTTGTGCTGGAAAAAGTGAATCTGTTATATCCCTATTAACCTGCATAATGTCATAAGATAGCAGGAAACCCAGAAACACCGCCAGGTGATTGTTTGGTATTGCAGTAAATTTAGTGACCAGAGGTAAACCATGAGGGTTATGGAGAGAAAGAATGCAACTCTGAATGGATGGCCACAGGTGAAGCACCTAAAGTTTCTCATGGATGTTAAAATTCAATCGATATTTAAAAATAAATCAAAGGAAGGCTTTTATGGAGCATACGTAAGCTTCCCAGTCTCTTTCAGACTGAAGAAAACAACCTTCCTTTTTCAGAAGTCATACAGGCTCAAAATCTTGGTCAGACCTCCCTCTAGTGGTTAAACCTGTAAACTACCCTTTTGCCTTTCCTTTGTAGCATGAAAAATACTTTGGACAGTTCTCCATCTGTGGGTCCCACAATCTCTTTGGGAGTTGAACAACGTTTTCACGGCGACCAATATCAGATATCCTACATATCTGATATTTACATTATAATTCATAAAGTACCAAAATTACAGTTTTGAAGTAGCAATGGAAATAATTCTATGGTCGGGATCACCACAACACAAGGAACTGTATCAAAGGGTCTGAGTGTTAGGAAGGTTGAAAACCATTGGCTTAGATATTGCCCACGATGATTATTTAAAATATAGACATATATTTAAGCGTTTTGAAGTTGAAGAATAAGTGAATACTACCTAGCACTATGTCCGTGAATGTAATTCAACAGCAACAATGGCAAGGGTGAAAACATAAGCAGTTGATCCTGCCCAGGTAGGGTAAGTGTCTAAATTCAAAGAACGAACATGCAAAATCATTTCAGCATGTATACAGAAAAAAACAGACAGAGAATAGAACTCTGACTTTTGTTCCCAACTAATTTCTCAGCTGCAGAAGGAAATAAGACACTTCAGCAATCACTTCTTAGCTTTCTATTTGAAAACTCATACATTGGGATAGTCCATGTGTCTCAGTTTTACTAGTATAATGTTGCTTATGCCAGTGCATTATACAATTACTAATAACATCTTGTTTGTTAACTTTAATGCACCCCATTTATATGGTTAGTTATGTGCTACCTCAAGTATATGGTCTAGGAGTAGGGTTTTGTGTGTTTGTGTTTTGTTTTGTTTTGTTTTGTATACTTTTCTAGGGAGAAGGAGGCTATTGGGGGTGGGGGGGAAGGAATTGCCACCTGGATATTGAGGTTTGTTACCTGCTTTGTGTCAAACAATATATCTTCCTGAGGAATCTTTGAAGCTAAACTGACCATGTCTCTGATGAATATCCCTCTGTACCTGAGTGTGTAAGGATAACTAGAGATTAGAGAGAATATGAGATGTGGATATTTTCATGAATTTAATAACACATACTTTTTCCAGGGAGTACGGAAGCCATCTTGAGTCACATATTTCTTTGCACTTCTGCATCGTCAGAAGTCCTTATAAAACATTTTACACTTTTTAAAAATAATTCTAAAACATAGCCATTTATACTTAACTCTAAAGTGCTGTGGAAAATGAAATAAAGTAGGGATGAAAAAGGGTTTTTTCTTTTCTTTTTTTTTCTTCTTTCTTTTTTTTTAAGTTGCTCCTAGCCACAGCTGCATATTTGGTTCCAGTTAAAACCACAAACATTAAATATCCTTAACACTGAAAAATAAGCCAGGAGGAGTGGAGCAAATTATTCAACACCATACAATGGTACAAAAGGCAGTCACCAAAAATAATAGCGTAGAGCTCTATTTACTGGAACAGGGAAAATGTGAAATCATTCATAACATGTCATCAAGTGTAACAAACAGTTATGGTCAAAATGACTGCAATATTAACAATTTAAGCAAAATTATAAAATATATAGTTATATGTTTTGTGTAGATTAAAAGTGCCCCTGAAGGCTGCTCCAGGATTCATGGCTATAAAAATGGTAAGAGAAAATAAACATTTGGGATCAGATCTTTCAAAGCAGTAACCAGCAATGTCAAGTTAAACTCTTGCTGGAAGTAAGGACCTCAGATAAAAGACTTACTCTGGTCTCTGAATTTTTTTTTTTTTTTTTTTTTGGTTTTTCGAGACAGGGTTTCTCTGTATAGCCCTGGCTGTGTCCTAGAACTCACTATGTAGACCAGGCTGGCCTTAAACTCAGAAATCCGCCTGCCTCTGCCTCCCAAGTGCTGGGATTAAAGGCGTGCACCACTACTGCCCGGCTTGGTCTCTGAATTCTTGAGTCCTAACTGTCCTTGACTTCAGTTGGTATTTCCTGGCATCCTGATACTCCTGGGTCGAGTCCATATTGGTTGGCTATGGTTTGAGTGTGTTGCTCAAGGATTATTGTGGTGAAAGACAGGCTTTAAGTATGGTGAGGAAAAGAGACAGTGAAAGTTTTAAGAGTGCAAGATATATATATATATATATATATATACACACACACACACACACACACATATATGCATGTAACAACAACGAAAAAAGACTATAAAGTTGAAAGAGAATAAGGTGTATATGGAAGGATTTGGAGGGAGGAAAAAGAAGGAAAAATGATGTAATTACATCATAATATCAACATTAAAATGATTTCAAAAAATAGCCTGGTGAAAGATAATTGTGTCAATGAGGTCAACTGCTTAGAAGGGACCTTTTATGAGATCTTCCTAAGTTCCTACAAATGTCAGTTACTATGAAGATTATTGCATCTGACTTCTGAATCTCTCCTTCTTTCTGTTCCATCATGTTCACTATCTTTCTGAATGGTTGTGGTTCCTGGTCCATTTTCTCACAAAACTAAGACACAGTCAAGGGAAGATGAACTCACCAGAACCTACACAAATGTTGACATCATGCTGTTTGAATGCTCCAGCCACAAGAATCATGAGCCAACTAAATACACAGCTTGAGCTCATGTGAAGACATAAAATAGGCTGAACCATCCATGTTCTCCTGGAGTATCTGAATTTATACTTATAAGTACTAGTACTTGAGTAGGACCTAAATACATTCCAGTCTCATGGAGCCCTACCCTTAGACAGATAGGAAAAGAAAATCAATAATAGTTGACAGAGGAAGCATTAGTCATCTCCAGGGATGAGTCTTTTGAGTATTATCCAATATCAAGTTATTAGTCATGGAAACAGATACATGGAAGTAACATTAAATGACACACCAGGTTAGATGAATATGTTGATTTGTTTAAATGTATATGTAACAACAGTTGCTATTGAAGTGGAGGGAGGGGTGGCTAGACATGTGAGGGGTAAGAAAGAGAGGGTATATGGTGTAATAATGTATTTAATTTAATATTAAATTAGGAAAATATATTAAAAAATATGTTCCATGTCTCCCAAAGAAATGATAATTTATTTTCCATGCTTTACGGAAACATAATTTATTTATGAAAATACATAAGAATTATTTTCTTTTTATTTTCAAAAATAAGTGTTAAAGCAGGTGTATCTTGAACTGTGATGTTATTAGATAGCAAATTTGTTTGTGCAGCCTGTGTGTTTTGATTTAATTACAATTCTCTCTCTTGTAGACTCTATGGATCACATATAAGTTGAATGGTCAATTAAAGGAAGGCAACCTGCTTCTAGAAGACTCCTTCACTGCTTCGTGATTTCTCTATATCTCATTTCCCCTCAACAAGAAGGACAAATCTGAATGTTAAAGTTATTCATGCTAATAGCAGTTGAGCATAGATTTGTCGAGTGAGTGTTCCTTCTAGCTTAAACTAGTCTGTAGTTATGTATAATGTTTGCCAAACTTCTCCAGGAGGGCTTCCTCCTCAGATCCAGAATAGGTATTCTAGTTCCTTCCTATTACCACTCAGTAAAAAATGTGCCTTATTCTGTATATTGTATTCATCAACTATTAAACATCTTTGAGTCACCTTCATTATTTTATTTTTCCTACAACTTAATAATTGAGTAAACTAGCAGAAGACAAAATGTTCTGTTCTCAGAATAATTTTTTTATTCGAAATAAATTAATGAATCAATGAACAGTGGTATTTTATCTCATTTTTACAGCTATAGCTATGTGTTGTATTAAAGAAAGTTTTATACCTTAGAATTTGGGAGGCTGAAGGTCTCATTTTGGCTTTCAGTGACAATACTTTGGCTATACTCCAGGATGTGAGATGGCACCAGACAAGAACAGATATGACAAGGAGAAAGAAGTCAGTGTGTACACATGCGCACATGTGTGCTAAGTGGTATTACCTCATATGAGGTTCCCCCAGCAGCCATATGCTATTTAATAAAAAATAGGCCTGCCCAGTGCCAGGCAAGGGACATCTACTTTTGAGGTTTAGGTCATGGAGCTCAAAATCATATAGAGTGTTGTTATTACCTTTGGCTTCCTCCCAGAACTTGAAATTAAGATCCTACTGCTGAAGAAACCACAGAATTCAGACATACAAATTGGAAGAATCAAATGGCACTGGCCTGAAAGCTTCCTCCATGATGACTAGTTCTCATGGAATGTGAAGGTGCTATACAAGATGCCAAGGAGTTGAGTGATCAACCATACTACTCAGCTACAATATCTATTAACCACCACAAAACAATCAGCATGGCAATATATCCTGAAGGCTGTCATAGTGGCATGTATATCATGAGGATAACATATATCACTCAAATTGGATCTAACCCACTCAATAGAAGGGAATCAGTGCCTATATAGTACACCTATCCAGCTTCCATTGGCCTTAGTGAACAGATGACTACGGCTCCTTTTTCTGAAACGGTAATAGTCTTCCATGCATTTTAAATACCAGCCCTTATGACCACTCAGCAATAAGTGTAGATTTCGCTTCTCATCTAAGGAGTTTCTGTTTTAAACAGGTGGAGACTGTTATATATCTACAACCAGCTAACATGCATAAAATAACTGATGTGTGTGCATGTAATGGCACATGCACACTTTCTCATGTCCATACACGTGTACCTACACACACTCTTTTTTACAGACACAAATGAAAAAAATAAAGGGCAAAAGTCACTAATTGATTATTATACTGAACAGTTAGCTCTGGTATAATATACATACAGACAGATCATGTTCTCTATATACTTAAAAAGTGTGTGTGTGTGTATGTGTGTGTGTGTGTGTGTGTGAATAACAATTAAAGAAAATGAGACCATGATTTTGAGAGGGAGCAAGGGAGAATACATGCAATGGGGTGGAGGGAGAAAAAAGGGGGAAATGAATAACTATATTTTAATTTTAAACTGATTTTATCATTTAATGAGTAAAACTATAATTTGGTATAAAACAGTAATCCAGAGAGTGGAAATGTTTCATATAATAGTGTAGTATGATACTCTTTTCACAGACGCACTCACAGCAACCTAGTTATGTAATTATCAACAAAAAGGACAACCTGTTCAAGCGAAGAATTATTTTTAATTAATTTAGCAGAAACAACTGGATATCTTTATGAAAAAATAATATCTCCATATGTGTATAAATTATTGATACATGAAGTAACCTAGATAAGTTTCAGGCACTTGTAAGAGGGAATATATTCAGAAGACAAAGAGAATGTGTTTTAAGCTTCACTAATGTGTAATCTCTCTGGACAAAATGTAATCCATGGTGTCACACATCAAAACAGTAGTTGCCTCTAGGCAGGAGGGAGAAACTGGACTCTGGGAATGTAACAGAAGAATTTTACATGGCTGCTGTAAATAAATGTTCACTTATCTGGTTGACAGCTCTATACATGATGATATGCATATGTTAAAATTTATTGCTTCGTATGTTTCAAATTGATATTTCACCATGTTAACTGTGTTGGTATGCTAGTATGTCATAACCAAAGCCTGAGGACTGTATGGCCTATGATACAGTCACTCATTTTGCCACTAGTTTGGAAGCTGGAGGTGCAAATCTGTCTGGTGAGCCACCTTTTCTGAATGTTTTCGTGTGCTCACTGAGGCAGGAGCACTGAGGTCTTTTACTCATCCTGCTAGCTCTTCTGGGATGTTGGATTGCCCATCTAATTATGACTTTATCTTCTCATTCCTTGAAGGCTTTAATCTCCAAAAATAATTATTCTAGAGGATAAATTTTCAGTGTATGAACTACTGGAAAGAAAGAAAAAATAAGTCCCTGGAGAAATCAATAGACTTAAGTTTTTCTTTAAAAGAGAAACAAGAAAGACATTGCTAATTTATTTAGCAATATAAAGACTTAGTGACATCCAGAGTCTTAGATATATAAACAAGTGTCAGAAGAAGTGTTCTGAAGTGATAGTCAAAGGAAGAAAATATAACAGCTTGAAATTCAGTACAGTTGAGCTATTCTGGGCAGCCTGGCCTTGCTAACCATGATGTCCTAGCTTCAAATATGGCTTGGCTCTGTCTAGGTTAATGCATAGCCACATGCCTGCCATAAATAACAGTTCCTATAAGTCTGTTGTTCCTTTGACATGTTAAAATATTTTTTCAGGAGTCTATATCAATCACCCACCCCCACATATTACACATGTGGTACTTTACTATTTAATAAAACCCATTTGAATTCAACATAGGCAATGCTATGCAAGAATGATCATGAATGCTGGATAAATTTGAGAAGTTCAAAACACTCCTTTATTTCCTTGTTCTAGTTGTAAGTTGTTGCATAGAAATCTATGGGAAATGTCTTCCTCAGTTTCCTGCCATATATATTCCCTGTGAATAACAAAGATAGACTATAGACAATTCTTCCATTTTCTTCCCCTTTTTGCATATATATATAGTGCATGCTGATAGGTACTTAAGAAATGAAGATGTCCTTTCATTTGCAATAAGAAAACTCCCACAGGAATTGATTATTTCATGAGGTGTTAGTTGTGACAAAATTAGTAGTGGCAAAAAAGGAGAAGACTGTAAATTGCTCTCAGAGGTTGTGAAAAGCAGATGCACATGTGTTGGAGCAATAATCTGCCCTAAACAGTAACCTGTGGCAGACATGAGGGGACAGTGGCAGGAGACTTCCAGATATGGGAAAGCTATGTGATATTGTAGAGCTTAAAATCACATGGTGAATGTTTAGAACTAAGTGCATCTGTAGGTCTTCTTTGTGAACTATATCCAAAAGGAAAGAAGAAGAAGAAGACTAAGAAGAAGAAGACAAAGAAGAAAGAATATGCCATCATGTGGCTACATACTTTGAATATTTATTATTTGTGCCTTTTATGAGTCGGCAAATTTTAAAACAAGATAGTATTATATTTTTCTCACAAAGTCTGCAGTAATATCTATACATTGTGTGGTTGGAAGGGTCCCAGCTTTGAAACAGAAGTCATTGGGCTTCTGTCTTACAAGGGCCAGCACTAAAACTGTTTGTAATTATTTTAGTAATTATTTCAGTGCTAGCATATAATATGGAAGCAGCTAATGAACTAGATGGAAGGCATGTATAAACCGGAGATTAATATTTTTGTCTCATAAGCATTATTGTCCACTTACATAAATAAATAGCTATTTAAAAATGTCTGAGATATACTGGTTTGCCTTATGCTTGCTCAATCTTCAATGTAATCACTTAACAAAATAGTACGCATTTCTCTGCTTTGTTATCCATTTATGTTTAAATTTCTAATGTATGTTTGAGTATACTTTATCAGTTGAGCACCAATAAGCCTCTGTAAGTGAGAGTGGCATCCCAAGGTGAAACTAGGCTTAGGCAGAGAAAATGACTTTGCTAACAGCATAAATTCAATGGGATCAGGATTTAAGGCAGTCTCTCAGTCTCTCTACTTATACCAATGTACTTTGGGACTTATTTTATAAACTGTTCGTTTCCATTTCTTCTACCTCTTCCAGTTCTGCCACACTCTGTAACCTGAGCCCATCTGTGGCCTTTGCATGTAAGTGTCAAGCTGACACTGGACATTTTGGTGGCAGATGGTTGTCAGGCCCTAATCCAATCATCTGCATCTCCAAGAGCCTATTTGAGCTCTAGACTGAGTTTTTCTTTGTGTCTTTGTACTTCGTCCTGTCTGACTAGTCACTACTAGACACAGGGAGACCCAAAAAGTCTGGCTCGTCTTCTTGCAGTTGATCTAATTAAAGAAAACTCAAGTGGTCAAGAACTTTCCTCTCTGTCAACATTTCATTTTAACTCTGACATATATAGCTACCTGAGAAACATGGGCCTCCGGTTTCTTTCCCACTTTAAGGGACAGGTATAGTTCTATTGTTTATTATCCTTGGCCATGAAGTTATCTCTGACTCATGGAACAGTTGACTTTGGCTAAGTTATTCTGAAATATTTTTATAAAACAAACTCTGTGAAATCATAACTTATGAAAGGACCTTGACAATAATTGTATAAGATCTCTTGGTGTCTGTTCATATCTTATGTACTTCAAATAATTCCCCATTTCTTAAACCTCTATTATTATCTTGATTTTTGTGTGTAGATGCTATTGCAAGTAAGTATATATTTTGATGACTTGTTTTCAACTTTACATAAGAGGATATTTATGTGGTATGTAATAATTTACAATTTTTACTTTAAAGTGACCTCTATGGTTCATTTATGTTACATATGGTGCACCATTTATTATTAGGATTATAGTAATATTGTCTAAATAGGTATTACAGTATTTATTTGTTAGTCTATGGATATTTGTATTTAAGTTTTTGATATTTTTTTCAAACTTCTTTATCTTTTCTTTTTATTTGATTGTATATATTTCATTAAAATATTTACTTAATTCTAATGCATTTTTTTCTTAGTCTCTATTTCAATAACAACTGCTCTAATCTTTATTTTTTCTGTCACCTACTGCTTTGGGCGTTGTCTTGTTTTAGCATTTCTAGTATTTCACAGTCTATTATTAGCTTATTTATTTGAGAGTTCCAAATTTTTTCAATATAAATACTCATAACTCATTTATTCCTTCTAGAACTGCAGTGGTGATACCCCAAAGCATATAATAAGTAATGCTTTCATTTTCATTTGGATCTAGAAATTTCTTTTTTAGAATGCTTTTATTTCTATTCATGTGTATTTGTGTTTGTCTAAATGCTATATGTATGAACCAGTACCCTAAGAAGCCAGAAAAGGACTCCAGATCATCTGGGAATGGAATTACAGAAGGTTTTAAAATGAGTACTGGGATCAAAACTGAGGTCCTATTAAAGAGCAGGAAGCTTCCTAAGTACTAAGGATGACTGAGAAAGTCCCTCCATTATAAGTAGCTTTTATAGTATTAGAAGGTACTTTTAATCTTGCAGTGAGAGAAAAGATAAAAATGGTATTACTACCTAGTGTTGGACCCTGCATGCTACATACAATACCATCCTGCTTGGCAAGATGTGTTCTCTGTTACAACAGTGGTAAATATAACCATTGTGGAGTAACCAAATGATTTCTGGCTAGATTGAGATCTGCACTGCAGGAAGGCACTAACTGTTATTTTCCATCTTGTCAAAAGCCTATGACTAGGGAAGCCACAGACACTAGGATTGAACCTCCATTGTTTTGTTAAATAGTTATGTTGGCAAGCTGCCTTTTAAATATTGTACTTCTACCTATAGGCATATGCTTCTTTCAATCTTTATCTGAGAAGCTATATTTTGCAGTTGATGATGGTTAATGCAAAGATTTACATCTTGTCAAAAAGATGAGAACTCATGACACTTTTACCAAAAGTGAATAGGGAAATGAAAGGTTTATTTCACTTACACTTCTAGTTTACAGTCCATCATTGAGGAAAGCATGTCAGGAACTCAAGGCAGGAACTTGGAGTAACAAGGACACAGAAGTGCTGCCTACACACACTACTTTGGCTCTCACCCTGGCTTATGTTTAGCTAGCCTTTTTTTTTTTGGTACATATCCCAGAACCACCTGCTTAGAGATGACACCACTAACCATAGGCTAAGCTCTTCTAAATCAATTAGCAATCAGGACAATTCACTACCAAATGGCCACAGACTAATCCGATTAAAGAAATTTTCAGACTGAAGTTCTATCTTTGCAGGTTGTATCATGTTAACAATCAAAACTACCCACAACACACATGATTTACAATGTCCTTGTTAATTTTTTCCTTGATATTCAAGATTATAGATCGCACTGTAGTTTTTTCATGTACTCCTCCTTTTTGGTATACCTTCTCCTATTCTTCCATTTTCCATCCCCATCACTGCTTATCTGTATGAATTTTTCTGTTCCCAACATTCCTCTCCTTACTATCATCTCATTTATAATTGACTATCCCTGCCTCTTAATACAGTCTGTTTATAGATCCCTAGTTCTACATGCACTCCATGTTAAAGATAAAAAAAAAAAAAAACAACAACAACAGATTTGAAGCTATGATTGAAATATGAGAAAAAAAAAACATGTTGAGTTCATCTTTTGGAACCTATATGACTTCACTTAATATCCTTGCTTGTAGTTACAGCCATTTACCCGCAAATTTCATGATTTGATTTTTATTGAAGCAGAGTAATATTTAATTATGTACAACATGCATCATATTTCATGATCCATTTGTTAATAGACAGACATCTAGATTGATTCCATTTCTTAGCTCTTATGAATAGTACAGTAACAAACATGAATATACAGATATCTCATTAGTAAGAAACAGACTCCTTTTGGTTTATGCTTACACTAAGAAGAACATACTGGTGCTGGTTTTGCTAAATGATCATGTCAAACTGACTACTGAGTATTAGTGCTTACATCCATAGATTCATGTTCTTGTCAACATTGGTAGGATAATTTTCTTGCTGTGAGTGGTGGATGATGCACAGTCTCACAACTGTTCAAATTGATGTGAATAAAATGATGTGTAGGTTCAGTCTTGGCTGAGACATCCATGTCTACTCTTCCTCCCAAGGTTCAGGGAACATCTTAGAAGAGGGGCTTGAAAAAAAATGTATTGAAGATGGGGAGAAATGTTGTGGAGTGCTATATTCTGGACAGGATATAGCTGTCAAACATATGAAATCACGGCATCTGTGATTACCTACACAAAATTTGCATAAAATCAAGTTGGCTAAAAAAATCCAGAATGAGGAAGAAGGAGCTCCTGATTCCCTAGTCCTAGCTGAGGAAGTATTGGAAGTTGATGGCTCTTGGAAAGTTACCTTCTCTGTGGAGTAAGTTGACTATGCTATAGTCAATTTACCCATGTTCATTTGTCTATAAAAAGTATTAACTGGACTCAGTAGGTTATATGCTAAAAGAAAGACCTACATTTGTAAGAGACATGAGTATGAGGTTCCCCAGAGAAGTTGGAGTAAGGCAATGATGGTAGAAAAACATATATTGTACATATATAAGAAATTTTCTAATAATGAAAAATAAAAATGACTATAATTAATTATTTAGAGTTTGTTGACCATCTAGGGCTCAAGAATTTTGTGGATCAGAGTAAATTGCTAATTTTCTGGAATTTCTCAGCTCTTACACCTCAAGGTTTAATACTGAGGAAGAAAAATAGATTCTCTTCTGATAGTATTAGAACTCTCAGGTATAGTGAAGTTTGTGCTGATGTGTGTGTGTGTGTTTGTGTGTGTGTGTGTGTGTGTGTGTGTGTGTGATTTGTTAGGGATTATATCTAAGATGATCCCTATCTTATACTTATACTCTGTCAAGTATACTTATACTCTATCAAGAAAAATATTCTTCACTGACATTTATTTTTACTTACAAGAAAAAAATAACTGTGTTTTGATACTGACAAAGCATTTCAAAATAAATTATATTTTGCTGTAGTTATAGGTATCTTAATTTTTTCATTTCAGGAAACATAACTGGAATAAACATTTACTTTCATGGATTGAAGAATTTCTTTGTACATGGCTTTGATTGAAGTATCTTACAGACATTAAGACAGTTAACTTTCATGTCAACCACATAGACACAATTGCTATCCATTAATGCTATTATATCACTATCATGCCTGGATAACCTTACTCTAATTTATCTGTCAAGGAACCATTGGAAAACCTTGCTATTCAGGTAGCAATCTACCATGTTTCGATAGCTCTTTGATCTCCATGCAAATGGAGGACTCCCTTTCTTAACAGGGCTTCCCCTTCTCCACTGACCTTATCTAGAGAGTGTCTGCTAAGCAAAGGTGCCTGACCATATATGGAGAATGGTCCTGCATAGAACTTCCTGTGAGCACTGAATGATTCTGTGCATTAGTCCCACACAACTCTTCCTGCCACATAATTAGGTACTGTGTTATGGTCCATCAGCCCTTCCTGCCCACATGATAATTAGGTACTTTCTTATGACCAGTCAACCTTTCTCATCTGTAACCTCCAGAACCCATATATACTCTATTCTTTGAGCAATAAAGTAGAATTGTCTACTGAAGCTGTCTCCTGGATGTCCTTCCATCATATTCATGTCCCTCTGAATGCTCCTTGTTGCATCTGCTCCCTTGGCCTTCATGGGCTGGTGGCCAATGACCCCTGAGGAAAATGGAGATTCACAAGGAACCTGAAACACAGAATATCTGTGAAACATGCCTGTCACTGACTTCTTGCCTGATTATTTAACTTAGGACCCAGGTATTTAGGCTCACTGGGGAGAGTATTAAGTACTTCAAGATGGTGATGCTACCTACAGATCCACATTCACATTTGTAGGTAGAAGATCAAAGTTAATTTCTTTTCAAATTCTGGCATTTTTATGAGTCTGTTGTTTTGTTCAAATTCGAACATAACAGATATATTTGGCATCATTTCTTTCTTCTTTTTCTTCTCCTTCTTCTTCTTCTCCTCCTCCTCCTCCTTCTTCTTCTTTTCTGTTTTTTTGTTTTGTTTTGTTTT
Source organism: Rhynchomys soricoides (assembly GCA_019843965.1). Classification (NCBI taxonomy): domain Eukaryota; kingdom Metazoa; phylum Chordata; class Mammalia; order Rodentia; family Muridae; genus Rhynchomys; species Rhynchomys soricoides. The sequence goes on along the minus strand of JADRCH010000051.1, from coordinate 641,895 downwards.
GTTTTTCGAGACAGGGTTAGCATCATTTCTTTATTTACAATCTATCTATAAGTGTAGAAGTAAAATTTGCTTCTTCATGTCCAGTATATGACAGCAATTCAAGTTCAGAGTAAATAAACAAGTCATAGTAGTGTTGTGGCAGCAATCACCACAAAAACATAGACTGAAACCTAAAACATAAGTCAATTAGGCTATTGCATATGTGATCTGTAACTAGTTTTGAGCTAATCTGTGACACTCTGAGTGTGCTAGAGCTAGAAGTATATTAACAAGTTAAGCTGCTATCATATTACAAACAACTGGTTTATAAAAGGCAGTAATATATTTCTCATGCTTATTGAGGCTATATTCCCAAGTCTGAGTGTCACCTTGGCTAGAATCTTAAGAAGTTCCTCTAGGGCTGGAGAGATGGGTTAGAGGTTAAAAACACTGACTGCTCTTCCTGAGGTCCTGAGTTCAATTCTCAGCTCAAAATGCCCATATATAAATCCATTAATCACATTTAGACTAGATGGTCAACAAGAATTCTGAGAGGACACACATTTATTTCAATCAATGTGATAAAAATTTTAACTTTGTTTTAATAAAATGATAACTTAGATACATCAATGTGACTCACAGCTTATCCACATCCAATCATTGGTCTTAATACTACTTCTAACGCTGGGAAGAAATATAAAAATAAGCAAGATGTGAGATTTTTTTTTTTTTTAGTATAGAATAGAGTTTATTCAGGGCATGGAGAGGGGAGTCAAAAGGGTAGTAGAGGCAGAGAAAGGCAAAGAGAGAGAATAGAGGAGTAGAGGCTGGCCATGAGCACATAGAGAGAGGGGAAAGGGAATGGGGAATGGAGGGGTAAGGGACAGAACAGGAGCAAGAATAGAAGAGCAAGAGAGAGAGAGAGAGAGAGAGAGAGAGAGAGAGAGAGAGAGAGAGAGAGAGAGAAAGCAGCCCCTAAGATCTTCTTTACAAGAAGATTCTTGTAAAGTGTAAAGATCTGCAGGTGATCTTTGCATTCTTCAACTTCTATTTACTATGATGAACTGCTTGGAGAAGTTACGTTATTATACAAGGAGATAAAGATTTCTTGGGTACATGATTTTATAGCTCTATTCCAAGATTGGGAGATCAGTACTTTGGGTCTCTAATAACAAATTGTTCCTTTTGTGAGCCAGTACCCAAAGCTACAAAAAAACAAGAAGATACTAGTCCCATGGCCTAATCTTCCCCATTCCCTTCACAACCCATCTACAAAAAGTATCTATACCTTTCCAGAATTTCATGCTTAACCCTGGGTACCAATATTTATACACATAGCCTTTTGGATAAAGACACAATATAGTAACCTATATCAACTACCAGAAATTGGTTTCTTATGGCAAATAAATATCAGTTGTATTCTCGCAGTGCTTGAACCTGGGAGATTAAAGCTCATAGAGAGTAAAGGAGTTCCTGATGGAGGTCCTTGGACTCTGTTGGAGTTGCCTGTAAAATGTTTTCATATGTACCATTTAGTGAAACATTCTCTATTAGCCTTATGTGCTGTTGACTCTTTGCAAGTGAGCTCAACTTTAAAATTAGATGAAACACAGTTCTCATCTGTACTGAGGTCATAAGCTGATCTATTTCACATGCAAATTTTCTACAGTTAACATTACCAGTCAAATGTGTTCTTGCAGATTTAGCTCCAGTTTAGAGACCCGTTATACAAGCTTGCTGAAGTTCCACAGCTAATCATGAGTCTACTTCCATTTTATTGAATGTTTTCCTCCTCTGCCCCGAGCCATCCAGTTCTTCCACCCACAGATTCTGAACTTAAATTTACAGCTTTTACAGTTGTCCACAAATATTTTCTTAGCAGTTTTCATTTTTATCAAAGCAATAAGAATTAGGTGTTTCTATTTTAGACTTTTCAAATTACCAAGGCTGATGGAGTTTAGATCATGGCTTGGGGTCACACAAAGTCTGAGGAGCTCATAAGATTTAAGTTTGTGAGATACTCTTCTATGTGAGATTAGATTGTGATATAAAAATTGAAGTCAATTCCTCCCAAAAGGTGGGGAAATGGCTGCAGATGCAAAAGTGCTTGGGTATGTACAGGCATGGCAAGTTTATATTTCTCACTCTCTGTTTGAGAGTTGACTGTACTGATGTCTTCTTCATCATCAACTCTTATGGACCTTAGCATGAGTAAGATACAGCTTATAACCTTCAACCAACTTTTACCACCTGGCTTCTGATCCCTTGTACAATCTCAACTCTCATCCTTTGATGTTTTCACCTTTTTCATCAGACAGAATGTGCTTTACTTCTAAAACAATAGTTACAGTGGTGTCACACACATTGTTCGTTTTTTCTTTTTTCTTTTTTTTTGGTTTTTCAAGACAGGGTTTCTCTGTGTAGCTGTGGCTGTCCTGGAACTCACTCTGTAGACCAGGCTGGCCTCGAACTCAGAAATCCGCCTGCCTCTGCCTCCCAAGTGCTGGGATTAAAGGCGTGCACCACTACTTCCCAGCTCATAGTGTTCTTCCTGACTCTTATGCTAGCCATCTTCATGATGACTACTGATCTTCTACTGTTCATGATTATGTAAATTATATCAACTGATTGAAGAAGAAATTATAACTAAGTATAACTTTAGACATCTGATAAAATCTAGATAGGATGTTGGACTGATTTGCCTTGCCAAGGATCACAGGCATTCACAGGTCCTGACATTTTTAGTGATATAAGTGTGACACTTTGTGGCAAAGACTAAGTTATCCATAATTGTCCCATACAAATTCACTCCTTGGTGACAGCTTCTTGTTCCTCAACAGTTAGATATGCTCTCCTTTGGGTTCTCTCCCTCATAGCTATTCATTGACTTTCTGCTCTAATTGTTTTCTTATGGAAAATCTATCACAAATCTCATTGTGAGAATTTGGGGCAGAGGAGGACAAAGCCAGTATGCACGTTGTACTCAGTGCTTGGCTTGGGTCTGGGCATATGAAGTGTTCTTTAAATATCTATCAAATAATTTTACAGAAGATATCATACACTCCTCCAAGAATTTGGGTAATGGGTCTTTTTTAGCAAAAGGGAACATTCAGCTTCTTGAAAATATTGAAAGGCCATTCCCTGAACCCTGATGTGCACCATTTTTGTGGGTCCTCGAGATTTCTGTAAGAGAGAAAATTGGAACAGTATCAGTGCAGACAGTTCCACAAAAGGGATGTCTCTAATGGGAACATAAAGAAAGAGGAAGGACTGTCAGAGAAGAAATAGAATAAAAATAGAGGTAGTCAGGGATGAAGAATGAGAATGGCTTCAATTAACGCTTCTTCTTTGTTTAAATTGAGTAACTATTGTGGAAAGAACACAGTAATTCTCAAAGGAAAAATGGCTGAACCCACTCAGCAAGAAATGACAAGCTTCTCAGTGGATAGTAATACTCATGATTCAGGGAGCACTGAATATTAGAGTTAATTCTGAATATACATGGTGTGCCAAAGAACTAAGAAATGAACAATTTACCTGTATCTTCTTAAAATGAAGATAATTTTCATATCAAACTATAAAAAATAGGGAAAGTGACACATGAATTTCAGTCTGACTTAGGAACATATGAGCATACATATAGAAAATTTAAACAAAATTTTAGGAAGTTGATTCCAGTAATAAATGATCAAAAGAAAAACTGATTTATTTATTTTTAAATATTATAAAAACCTTAAAGCAATTTTCCCTAGTTGATCCATTAAAGGGCAAACACTGTAAACAGAGTTTGGAAATGCATTGTCTAATTAAAACTGCAGAAATGTACAACATTTTCAAACGTATAGCGGTAAATGCTTTTAAAGTTCTAGATTTCAGAGAAAATGGCACAGATGCATCAACTACGTATCTTAAACTCCATCTCAAAGATACCACAAAACAATACAAGCAAGTTCATGCATTTTCCACGCATGTAGTCTACATAGAAAAACGATAGAGGTATACAATATCTGGTCCACACTTTGGTTTTATCATGTAGTCAGAGATTAGCACTTGCTTAGTTCTCTTCTTTAGTTATAATTAACTCTTGGGTATATGCCAGTTTGCCTAGGTACTGAGAATGCGAAGTGATGTCAAGAGTCTGCTATAGTCTTTCATTGTGGGGGCACTGAAACCATTGTTCTTCTTTTAGGTCTCAGGTCAGAGTGTGAGTACAGAGAAAAGAATGGAATATTTAAATTCAATTGAGGAATAGTAGAACAATGGTAATATCCATCCCAAATCTTAATGTAACTTATTTTAGGTGGTAACTGAAATAGTGCACACAGAAAAGAATTGTTGATCTGCTCTGAATGCTCAGACACAAGATGATTGAAATTTCAGGAGTCTTTGATAGATTAACTTGTTATCTGTACTTGGAGAAAAGGAAAACAGAATCCTCTCAGTCTTAATTATGTAAGCCTGGAATCACTACCATCACATTTATTTTCACAATAAATAAAAGACTATCACACAGATGCATAGACATAACAAGAAGTCTGGTTCATTGAGGCTTGCCCTATATCCACGGTTTGAGAAAAAATATATCCTTTTTAACTCATGAATATCTTTATTACATCTATTTTAATACTACTTTCTTTTGTCTTTGTATGTATGTATATGGATATATATGTACTTAAATACAGTATTATTTAATATTGTGAAGCTATGATAACTTACTAAAATACATTTCCCAGCTCTTTTCAAACATACTTTACAGCACAAATAAAAGCTCATTGTGTTTACAATTGTGGTAGTATTCACTACCATATCATTTACTCAGCATATATATATATATGCACACATACACACACACACACATGTAAGCAACATTATACACACTGGGCAAGTTGTATTTATGTATTTGGGAATAAGGTTATGTATGTGTGTGTGCATGTATGCAAGAACAGTTAAAGTAAAACAGACCATGAATTTGAAGGAAAGGAATGAGGGGTATAAGGCAGGATTTGTTAGGAGGAAAAGGGAGGGGGGATTAATGTACCTGTATTATAATCTCAACATAACTAGGGATGATGACACATACTTGTAATCTCAGCACTCAGGAGAATGAGACCAAAAGCATTCTGTATTCTGTTCTAGTCTGAGCTTCATTGTAAGATCTTGTCTCAAAGGAAAATCATAAAGGTGGGTTTATGTGTATTTGTGTACAGTATTGTGTATATAAAACTATCATTATTATTAGCTAGCCATATATCACACAGAATTCAACACTAGTCCATTGGGTCATCAAGGAAAATTCAGCACATGCATGGAAGAGTTGAATGCAATCATGCCACTTTGCTTCTAAATCTTGAGTTCTTTAAGAGTCTTGGTATCTATTCTAAAAAGAGTATATCAAAGCCACAGCGACCTTTCTGTTGCTTTTCCTTTAACACTTAATATGTTTTCAGAAATATTGAGCCTCCCTGTCATGTCCTTGGACAATGTTAACCTTACTGGCCTATGCCACTCTGTCACCAGAGCTCATCTATGTGCCAACTGACTAAAACCCATGTATGAGACTGGGTAATATTGCTACTGCTTATTTTCTCAGGATCTTTAATTATTTTCTCTCATCCTTTTAATGTTCAAAGGAGAAAACAAGAAAAGTATTTTTCATAAAGTATAAGCTGAGCTGAAATTCTTTTTTACTCATCATGCAATAAATCAAACTTTAAAAATATTTTCATATTTCCACATAAAGATTTATATGTCTAATATCTTAGTTACAGGATCCTGATATTTATCCATCAACATTTTTTTCACAAGTAGACAGAGGAAACTCATTCAGCATTTAGAATTTTCTCTAGTGTGAAGATGTAACTAATTTTTTCCTAATGGTGTTACCTAGCTCCTGAAAAGTACCAACAAAAGAAGAACTAAGTATCTATCATGTATGTAAGCAGATGTCAACAGTGACAATAGCAGGATGAGCTTGGAGAAGCAAGTATCCCTATAGCCACATTCTTTCCCATTTCCAACATCATGGTTTGCCATTCTCATTGCCTTCAGGTACTAGACTCACATTTTCTCATGATAAATATGTTCTGATTTTATGTGAATGAATTCAATACACTGTAAAACTTTCACACAACAGTGTTTTATAAGAGCACTCTGATTCCCAAGTATGATGTCACATAAAAGGCTTTGAAATCCACTGAACTAGATATTAAAGATTACCTATAGCTCTAGAAGTTTAGCGAATGTAATTTGTATTTTCTTAAAATCGGTATTGTTCTAGAAGACTCGTCAGATAAGGTCATTCTCATCTGCATAAATTAGGAAGCTAAATGTTGAAAGATTTCCACAAAATTTCCATGTCAAAAATCATAGGAAAGAAATAACATAGAATATGTTTGCCCTTCTCTCTTGCAAACAGAGGGAAGAGAGACTTAAAGTTAAGTACTGTTGATATAACCCTATAACCTTCCTATTCTCTTTTATTTATCCTAATTTATTATTCGTTTTGATTATCTTTCATTGTATATAATTTATATACTTAAATTATAATTTATTGAAATTTATATGTATATGTCATAAAAACAGTTTATGACAAAAGTTCATTATTGTCTATAGGTTCAGACATCTCCTGTGGTCTCAGAACAATTTAGCACTTTCCCATACATAGGGGAAATGTTTGTAATCCTGTTCATCAGGAATAAGTTCCAGAGTCTTCATTCCAAGTTTCATTCCAAGTTTTTAGAATTCACTGCTCTGCTCAGAAATAACTTTTGTGGTCTGGATAGTGCAAGAGAATGACCAGCCATTTGGTGACAATGTAGGAAGTTCATCACCTGCTGTGCCACCCTGTGCAAGCACAGAAACCAACTGAGCAAGAGAGCCAAAGGAAGTTCAACAGAAAGAGAAGGGACTGAAGTCAAGTAAAAGGCATGGCTGGAGTAAAGGAAATTATGACAAGCAATTTGGCCAGACTCATTGTAACTAAGTCTAGCCAAATAAGAAGAGATTTGAAGAGTTTTAGATGGCCAAAGAAACCATTTTTCTTGCCAAATAGATAGTGCTGGTTAAGAGAAAAAAAATACTTTATTGTGACATCACAAATAGGAGAAAATGTTTTTATTTTTATTTTTTGAGAAGGATGTGGGTGTAAGAGCTGAGTTTAAGGTTGTTGAAAGAGTTGCTAGAGGAATATATAGGTACAGCTGACTACTAAGGGATAACTGCCCTAAAATATCATTACTACGAGGGAATTGACAGAGACTCCATTTGCCTTCTCCTCATATTTTCATTCTTACTGATGGATTTTTGGTATTTTGTTGGTTTCTGGGAAGCTTTTTCTCCCCTCTACATCTTTACTGGTATAATTTTGTCCAAACAATCATTCTCTGAAACTTGGTGTGTCAGATGTTTTTCTGTGATCATGCTTCCTCTTCTTAGAGCCATCTTGATTTGAAAGATTTTCCTCAGAAAATATAAGAAAGCCTCTTTCTATTTCAAAAGAGTTTCAACTGGTCATCTTTTTCTTACCAGTCAGCACTGTCACTTTAAGATGATTCTTCTAATATTTTTTCTTACTGGGACTCTAAAAGCTTTTAGCCACATGTGAATGCCTTAGCTATTTTGATGCTCATAATTACCATTGGACAAATGGTGGCGAAAGACACTGAAACATTCATGAATCTTCTGATGCTCAATCAGTCACACAGTTAATGAGGAAGACAATAGATTTTAGATCTTTGCCAGAACATTGCTAACTTTTCCTTCAAAAACAACTTCTCAATGTGATAAGCTCATGATTATTTTGACTCTGTCATCTTGTGGCAAAACAAAACAAAACCTTCCAAACTAGTTTCAAGTTATCTAGAATGCAAAGAAAATATTATCAAGAAAAAATTGTAAGTGACCTACCGTTTGTTCACAGTTCCACATCTCAGTGGCCAGATGTTTCCTCTTGCCTAGTAAGCCTTTTTGCTCTTTGTGAACTGAAACCAGCACCTTTGTTCACCCCTCCATCCAGGAAAGAATAATGGGAAATCAGAGCAAAGCAAAACACACAAAGTGGTATCACGTTTGAAAGGAAATCCTTTGAAAGTGAGCACATATTTTATCTGAAGAACAAACCTTTGAACTGATGGTGAAGGATACACTTGGCAAATATCAATATTTCCTTCCTCATCTGCAGACCAAAACTATCAACTACAGAACATAAGGTAAAACTCAGATTACTTGGCTGCCTTTCTTAACTGTTCAAATTCTGAGGTGAAAATTTTCCTCCGTTGTAGCTGCAAAGACAATATTATCATTTTACATGTGAGAGAATTGATTTTAAGAACCACACTTCACTTGCCTTGAAGTCATCTTTACATTTTTCTCTTATAAAACTAAGAAAATAAGAGACCAATGTGTTTTCAGGGATGAAAGACTTATTTAACATTGAACATAACATTTTCCCCCTGTCTCAATGTTCCTGTGTAGGATTTTATAGTAATTTTATTATTCACAGTTCTACATAGACTAAGAATAAGGTTTTGAGGAACTTGCTTTTCTTACCTTTAGTCTAACATTATGTTGGATAGCTTGCAAGAAATCAGCAGGCTTGGAGGTGATTGAGGATAGACTTTGCCCTGGTAATTTATTATCACTGTGATAAACATCATAACCAAAAGCAACTTGGAGGAAAGAAGTCTATAACATCTTACAGTTCAATGTGATAGTCCATCATGAAGGAAAGATAGGGCAGGAAGCTGGAAGCCAGAACTGATGTAGAGACCATAGAGGAATGTTGCTTTCTGGTTTGTCCAATAGCTTGCTCAGTCTGTGTTCTTTTTTTTCTTTTTTCTTTTTTTTTTTCTTGCTTTTATCATGGTTCTTTTTTAAAAATTTATTTATTTTTCATATTTTATTTACATTTCAAATGTTCAGTCTGTGTTCTTATCTCACTCAGATCATTTGCCCAGGAGTGAGACTACACATTGTCAACTGGTTCCCCCTTAATTAACCATTCCCCAAGTAAGTGCCTCACTAACTTTTCTTTTCTTTTTCTTTTTCTTTTCTTTTCTTTTTTTTTTGTTTTTTGTTTTGTTTTGTTTTGTTGTTGTTGTTTTGTTTATTTTTTGTTTTTTCGAGACAGAGTTTCTCTGTGTAGCCCTGGCTGTCCTGGAACTCACTCTGTAGACCAGGCTGGCCTTGCACTCAGAAATATGCCTGCCTCTGCCTCCCAAGTGCTGGAATTAAAGGTGTGTGCCACCACTGCCCGGCTCTCACCAACTTTTCTACTGGCCAATCTTTGGAGATATTTTCTCAGTTGAGATTTTCTGTTCTGAGATACCCCTAGATTGTGTCAAGTAGACATCAAATTAACAAGCACAGATTCTTCCTTGTTATCAGAAATTTGTGAAGCCAGGATCTAAAATTTCTTAGCTCTGTTCACTCTTTGAATACATGGAAGTCAGAGTTGTATGTTTGGCTTAGGATCAAGATATGACTTTCTACCATGACCCAAATAGCAGGGTTTACATTTAGTAGAGACTTTCTTTATAAAAATTGTACCAATTGCCCCTCTCTTAAAAGTTGGTCGGTGTGAGTTTGTCAGTTATATCAGGAAAACACCCAGAAAATACTATAAAGGCTAATTAATCACATAGATGTTAGAAACAAAGAATTATAATCTCTATGTTCTCCAAAGGAAAACACAAAATGAAAGTATTTTGTCAAGGTAATTATTTTTTTGGAAAAAGTTTGCACCCCAAACAAAATTGGATTGTTTTGAGCCTACCCAGCCAATGTGGCTCCTATCTTTTATGTCTCACATAAGTGATGACATGTCTTCCCATTGTTGGGAGCACTGGATTCACAGTGTAATGTAATCAGCTAATTCCACAAAACAGGGGTAGGGGGACTCAGAAAATATGGAAATACAAGACCATGTATAGCAGAAATAAGATCATGGGGAAACCAAGTACCACTTGGAGAGTAAGAGAACTCAACCTTTTTATGTTGGTGGTCTCAGTTGAGCTAAGATTCTGAAAGGTTGGGTCTCAATGTACAGTTATTACATTACAGACTATTTAGTGTTATTTTTGATACTTTCTGTCATTGATGGGCTTGCAGTTTTGTCTATGTGACTAGGGACCTTGAACAAAAGTTTCTCTGAGACATGAAAGTTTACCGAAGTCAGGACAATAAGGTTAGAACCTTATTGGTAAAAAAAAAAAAAAAAAATGGGTTTAGCTGATGCAGGGAGCAAGAAAGACCACAAAAACATTCCATTCTCTCTCTCTCTCTAATTATTCAACTTATATTTTTTATTTATTCACTTTCATCCTACTCATTGTTCTTTCCTGGTCCCTCCTTCCCATAATCCTTCCTACATTCTCCCTATGCTTCTCTGAGCAGGTGGAGTCCCCCCCTGAGTATCCTTCCTACCCTGGGACTTCAAGTCTCTGTGAGACTCGGTGCTTGCTCTCCCAGACAAGGGAGCCTAGCTAGAAGAACACATTCCAGAGACAGGCAACAGCTTTTGGGATAGCCCACCGTACTGGCTAGTTTTGTGTGTCAACTTGATACAAGCTGGAGTTATCACAGAGAAAGGAGTTTCAGTTGAGAAAATGCCTCCATGAGATCCAGCAGTAAGGCATTTTCTCAATTAGTGATAAAGGGGAGAGGCGCCCTTGTGGGTGGTACCATCTGTGGACTGGTAGTCTTGGATTCTATAAGAAAGCAGGCTGAGCAAGCCAGAAGAAGAAGAAAGCCAGCAAGCAGCATTCCTCCATGGCCTCTGCATCAGCTCCTGCTTCCTGACCTGCTTGAGTTCCAGTCCTGACTTCCTTTAGTGATGAACAGCAGCATGGGAGTGCAAGTTCAATAAACCCTTTCCTCTCCAGCTTGCATCTTGGTCATGATGTTTATGCAGGAATAGAAATCCTGACTAAGACACCCACCCTCCCAGCGCATTCCAGTTGTTCAGGACCCACATGAATGTCACACTGTACATCTGTTACATATGAGTGGGGAAGCCTAGATCCAGGCCGTGTATGTTCTTTGGTTGGTGATTCAGAGTCTAAGATCCCCAAGGGTTCAGGATAGTTAAGTATGTTATTCTTTCTGTGAAGTTGTTATTCTCTTTGGGGCTGCAATCCTTCCCCCTATTCCTCAATAAGAGTCCCCAACTTTTTCCATTGGTTGGCTGTGGGTTTCTATATCTGTCTGAGTCAGCTTCTGGGTGAAGCCTTTCAGAGGACAACATTCTTCTGTCTGCAAACATAACAGAAAGTATTATGTCATTCATAGTGTTATGGATTGGTGTTTGCCCATGGAATAGGTCTCAAGTAGAAATGGATGGCCATTTCCTCAGTTTCTGTTCCCTCCATTGTGTCAGCCTTAATTTTAGAGTAGATAAATTTTGGGATGAAAATTTTATAGGTGGGTTGTTGTCTCCATCCTTCCACTGGTGTTCCCTCTTGGCTACAGGAGGTATCTTCTTCTGGTTCCACATCCACAATGTCACAGCTAAGATCACCCCCATTGATTCTTGAGCACCTCACTTATCACAGGCCTCTGTCTTTTCCTGAAAATGCTCCTTATCTCCTTAACCCTGTCATGGCCATCTAGCCAAGTCTCCTGTCCTTCCTCACACCTGATCCTGAATCCCCCATTCCTCTCTCTATCCCCTCTCCTTCCCAGATTCTTCCCTTCCTCTGCCTTTTATGACTATTTCATTCTTAAGTGAGATTCAAGAGTCCTTGTTTGGGCTGTCCTTCTTGTTTAGCTGCTTTTGGTCTGTGGAGTATAACATGGTACCTGAATTTTATGGATAAAGTCTACTTATAAGTGAGTATATACCATACATATTCTTTTGGGACTGGGCTACCTCACTCAGGATGATATTCTCAAGTTCTATCCATTTTGCTGCAAAGTTGTTTTGGTTTTTATTAGTGAATAATATTCTGTGGTGTAAATTTACCACATTTTCTTTATGTATTCTTCAGCTGAGAAACATCTAGATTGTTTCAAGTTTCTGGCCATTTCAAAATAAAGCTGCTATGAACATAGTTGAGCAAGTATCTTTGTTGAGATGTTGGAACATCTTTTGGATATATACTCAGGAATAGTGTATCTGGGCCTTGAGGTAGAAATCTTCCTAGTCTTCTGATAAAATGCCAAATTGATTTCCAAAGTGATTATAAAAGCTTGCAGTCCCACAGGCAATGGAGGATTATTCCCCTTGTTCCACATTCTTGCCAGCATGAAGCATGCTATTCTTAACGATAGGAAAAGTGGGAAATTTCAACTTATTTCATTCTTTATTATTTACTGGGATAACTACATTTTTTTTTTTTAAAAGGCTGGCATACCTGCACAATAGTCTCCATGGGCATTGTCTACTCTTTTCTTGAGACTATTCCCCTTCACAGTGGCATCTCTGGAAAGAGGACACCCATGTGATGTTCTTTCTAAGGATTGTCCATTCTCACCCTGTGAAACTATTTTTCTCCACATTCGTCTCTTTGGCCATTTCTTAATAGTAATTACTCTTACAGATGCCTTATTTTACACTGCGATAAACTCCATCTTCTGTACTCTGTGTTTGTTTAAACTTTTTATCAACAGAAATCACAAGGGCCAGAGAAAAGATGGGAAGCCATAGTGAGATTCTTGTAACTATTGTAAGTCAAAAGCACCCACAGATCATGCCTCAGTTAATAGAAATGAAACCCTTTACTTACAGAAACAGGTGGCAGGCTGGATTTTAGCTTGTGCAACACATTTGCCAAAGCCACCTCAGGGAAAAATACATGCTTTACCAAATTCTTCTGAGACTTGCATTGCAAGTGCTCGGGAGAATATCTGATGTTAGAAATGACAGTGAAATTTTTAGCTTTATCGCCAACTGTTTATTTCTACCTTCATCAATTCTTTCTGAGTGAGCCAGGGAAGCTCTTACAAAAAAATGAAATACCATGGCTTGTATTTCAGATCTGTAGCAAGTGGTATTTTGTCTAGCTTTGTTATTATTTAATATTCTCAGGGGGTGGAGTTGGGAATTGAAGCTATTAAGTTATTAAGCTACCAACTCACTAGTGAGCAAAGGAGCTCCACTCATTGTCATTTTTTTTTTTTATCTTTTATTCATTTTAAAATGTTGCTTAAGAAGTACCCTTTGAGAGAAATTTACTACAGAAGCCTGTGGTTTGGGCCAAAGGTCAGGGTAGCAGCTGTGGGTCTTTGTTTGAATAACAATAATAATGGGGAATCAACCTCACAGGCATTTGTTCTCTTAAGCTTGACCTCAATGCTGGTATTTCATGTTCTCCCCTGCCTGCCCCAGAGGGATGCTAGACCTGCCCTTCATTTCTCTGAATTGGTGTATTGTGCTTTAGGTCTTGCCCTCCTGACTTTCATTTTCCAATTCCCTTTTTAAATGCTCTTGCACATCTTACTTTCCCCCCAAGTACATTTAGAAAATTAATATAAAGGAAAAATTACTCAAATGCACCACTTACAGTACAGTAGACCTTAGTGAAAACACACTGAGCCAGCAGTCAAATGATGCCAATTTAAGATTTGGCTGCATTGCAGATTGTCCAAGTGCTCTGAAAGAAGTCACCTCACCAAGCAGAGGATCTGGTCTCTTTGCCCTGAGATGAAGTTAGAAAGTGAATTACCTACTTTCTAGATTTACTTTGTGAACAAAGTAGACAATAGCTATGACAACAAAGCCCCATTAGTATGCTGAAATCTCTCTCTCCCTTCCTCTCTCCTTTCTCCCTTTCTCCTTCTCTTTCTTCTTCTTCTTCTTCTTCTTCTTCTTCTTCTTCTTCTTCTTCTT